>JAVJHY011536223.1:0-10813 GCA_035593235.1 Phascolosoma agassizii | reverse complement strand
CGCTGAACGCAGTCAGCTCGCGATGGTATTCGATCGGCGTCTTCATGCCCTCCGCATGGGGCCAGTCGGAACCCATGATCAGGTTCTCGGGCCCCATCAAATCCCCGAGATCCTTTACATCGTCTTCGTGGAAGGGATTGATCCACACATGTCGCTTGAAGGTCTCGGTGGGATCCTCGACGAATTCCGATGGGCTGATGCCATAGGCGCGTCGGAAGCTTTGCATCAGCCAGGGAACCCACAAGGCGCCCATTTCGATCGAACAGATGCGCAGGTTCGTGAAACGGTGAAAGAGCCCGTGACAGACCAGCGCGGCGAAGGTGTCGAAGGGTGCCCGCGAGCCGCCTATCACGCTCTTGAAGCCGGAGGCCTTGAAGGCTTCGACCGTGCCCCCCTCGCCCCAGTCATCGAAGTAGCGCCCGTAGCCCGCATCACCGCCGTGGAAGGCGACTGTGATGCCCGCTTCGTTGACCCGAGCCCAATACGGGTCGTAGATCGGATCGGCGAGCGAGCGGCTCACACCGGGACTTCGCACCGGCGCTGAGCGCATCACGACCAAGCGCACGTCGTGTTCGAGGGCCCACTCGAGCTCGGCCACGGCGTTGTCGACGTCGACGAGGGTGATGTAAGGCGCTGCGAAAATGCGCTCCTTGTAGGAGAAGCCCCAGTCTTCTTGGAGCCAACGATTGAAGGCTCGGAAGGAAGCGACAATGGCTTCCGGGTCGTGGATCAGCGCTTCTTCCATGCCTACGCCCAGTGTGGGGAAGAAAAAGGCGCCTTGAACGCCCTGACGGTCCATGACCTTCAACCGTGCATCGCGATCCCGATACTCGACGTGGATGGGCTCGAGTTCTCCGAAGGCGTCGCGAATCGAAAGGCCCTTCGCGTTCTTGCCCTGATAGTAATCATCCAGGCAACCGGGTCGGGCGACAGGATCGAAGGTTGGGTTCGGGATGAAGCGGTTGACTTTGCCCGCGACCAACAGGTTGCGCCGCCCATTCACCTCGGCCCACTGCATGCAGCGTCTCTGCATTTTGCGATCCATGTGCCGAGTGAAGGCATCCTCGGCCTCGTAGTAGTGGTTGTCACCGTCAAAGAGTTCGAATCCGAGATCAGGCATTGGGGTTCTCCGTGGCTAGCGGGGGAACCATAGTCGTACTCCGTGCCACTTCTCAACCGGCCTCGCCGAGTCCTCCGCGTTCGAGCAAGCGGCCCAGCCACAGGCGAAAACGTCGCGGGAGGTCGGCGTCGTCGGCTCGCCCTGCGCTGCGCGAGAAGAGGGGGCCCAGCAGGGCCTCGCCGACCATCGCAGTGGCGATCAGGCGGACCGCGAAGACGCTCTCTTCCGGGTCCAGGGGCTCGGCCGAGGTTGCCTGTCTTTCCCCGTGAAGAGCCGTCGCGAGGGTTTCAAGCATGCGTTCTTCGGCGTCTCCGTCGGCGAGGTCGGGCCTCGACAAGGCCATCCATGCCAGTAGCCGGGCATGGCCCCGGTCGATCAGGGTGCGGTGGACCAGGTCGAGGGTGTCGCCGGCCCGATCCGCTTGGAGCAGCGCGGCCTGCAGGCCGGTCATCGCGTGATCTTCGAGGGCCCGCATCAGGCCCTCGCGGCTCCCGAAATGGTGAAGGATCGTGGGATGGGCGATTCCGAGGTCCCTGGCCAGGTCCTGGAGGCGGATGCCCTCCGGTCCACCTTCTGCCAGGCGGCGCTCCGCGGCCTCCAAGATGCGCAGGCGGGCCTCATCTGCAGTCAGTCGCCGCCGCTTAGCAGGGGTGGGGGTGGGGGCAGGCACTTGTGGATTCTCCTTATCTACAATATTGTCAGTAGCAAGCCGCGCCGGAGAGCACCATGAGTGAAGCCACCAAGACCGCCAACTCCTCCAATCGCTACCGCTTCCGCGATGCCTGGGACTCTCTGATGAGACTCCGCCAGGATCCCGACGACACCCGCGCCGTCTTCGAGATCATCGAAGCGCTGACCGGGCGCGGGGACGACCAGATGTTCCAGCGCTTTGCTGCAACTCCGACGGGCCGTCAGGTCCTCAGCGAGAATCGGGACCTGCTGCCGACTTTGCTCGACCGCGACGCCCTGATGGCGATGCCGGTGGGGAGCCTCGGCCGCGAGTACGCAGAGTTCACGGCGCGTGAGCAGCTCTCGGCCGAGGGTCTCGTCGAGGCGAGCGAGACCGGCAACCAACGCTACGAAGCCCTCGATGCGGACCGTGCGCGGTTCTCCATGAGACTTCGAGATTGCCACGATCTCGAACACGTGGTCACCGGTTACGGTCGCGATCTGCGAGGGGAGGGGGCGCTGCTGGCCTTCGGGCTTGCACAGGGTTGGAATCACGGCATCGGCGCGATCGTCGCCATGGCGTACTTCTACGGCGATGCAGGAGAGCGGAAGATGATTCGTGCCGGTTGGAAGCGCGGCCGTAAGGCGGCCTGGTTCTCGGCTGCCGATTGGGAGGCGCTCTTGTCCCGACCCCTCGCGGAAGTTCGGGCCGAACTCCGGGTGGGTGAGCCTCCGAGTTACGAGCCCGCCTGGTCCGAGGCCGCGCCCGCACGGGCTTGAGGCCGGGCTTCAGTCCGATTCGTCTCGGGTCCGTGGACCCTGGGCGGTTCGGCTGATTCTGACCGCAAGCAGCGCGGTTCGGCTGCGGCGCTTTGACTCGCCCGCCGTTCAGGCTTTGCTCGCCCGGCGGATCTCGGATCGGAGGAAGCGTTCGACCAGGCCTGGGAAGAACCGCTTGCCCCGGGCCGTCCAGCGTGCGGAGGCGCCCGGAACGATCAGGAACCGATCTCTTTCGAGGCCGACGAAGAGTTCCGCCGCGACTGCCTCGGGTGTCATGAGCTTCGCGGCCGCCGAGATCGCTGCCGTTTCGGCGGGTTTCGTTTGGTTCTCTTCCACAAAGCCTGGCGTATCCACATCCGGTGGGCAGAGGACGCGCACGTCGATGCCGCGCGGGTGAAGCTCCTGGCGCAACACTTCGCACATGGCGATCAACCCCGCCTTCGCTGCCGCATAGTCGCTGTACCCGTAGATTGGCACCAATCCCGCCAGCGAGGAGGTCTGCACGATCGTCCCTCCGCGGTCTTCCAGGTGGGGTAGGGCGGCCTGGGCGACGTTCCAGGGCCCTTCGAGATTGCGCCGAAGGGTCGCTCGCAGGTCGTCGATGCCGAGTTCGGCGAAACGTCCCGGCCTCGCCTGCCCGGCGCAGTTCACAACGAGGTCCGGCGCGCCGACCTGTTCCGCCGCCACCTTGCAGGCCTCCGCGACGGCCAAGGGGTCCTCCACGTCGGCGCTGTAGCCAAGGACGCGGGTCTCTCCAACCTGGCTGAGTTCAGCGGCGACCCGATCCAGCAGCTCCTTGCGCCGGGCAAAAATCGCGACCCGGCTGGCGCGCCTTGTCAGGCTCTCTGCGACCGCGCGGCCAATCCCTTCGGAGCCCCCGAACACCCAAGCGACATCCCAGGATCTCAAGACTTAGCCTCCCAACAGTTCGAAGGGCAGGCGGATCGGAAGCCGGTTCGAGGCCGTGCCGATGCGAATTTCGAAACTGCCGGGCTCCGCAACCCAGTCGGCACGCTCCGGGTCCCAGTACGTGAAGGCGCGACGGTCGAGGGAAATCCGGATGGCCACGGTCTCGCCGGCAGGGACCTCGACTTTCGCAAATCCCTTCAGCTCCTGTTCCGGGCGGGGGAGCCGTGCTTCCTTGTCGTGGACGTAGACTTGGACGACCTCTTGTCCCGCGCGGTCGCCGAGGTTCCTCACGTACGCAGTCACCGAGATCGGCGTGCGAAGATCGCTTCGCAGCGCTGAAAGTCTGGCGGTCTCGATCTCCATTTCGGTATACGAGAGGCCATATCCGAAGGCGAAGCGCGGCGTGATCCCATGGGCCTCGTAGTGCCGGTGCCCCACCCAGAGATCTTCCTCGTAGACGACGCGACCGGCTTGGCCCGGGTAGACACTGGGATCACCAGTATGGCAGGGCACATCGTCGCTGCGCAGGGGGAAAGTGGTCGGCAGTTTTCCGGAGGGGTTGAGGTCGCCGACCAGGGCATCGACGATTGCGCGTCCGGCCTCTTGGCCGCCGTACCAGGCCCATAAGATGGCGGGCACCCGTTCGGCCCAATCCATCAAAATGGGGGCACCGGCATTGACGACAACCACGGTGTTAGGCTGCACAGCAGCCACCTTTTCGATCAACTCGGCCTGACGTCCGGGGAGGTTCATGTCGGTCTTGTCGTGCCCTTCCGTCTCCCAGGCGGCATTCAGGCCCACGACCACCACGGCGAGTTCGGCTTCGGCTGCCGAGTCGACTGCCCGTTCCATCAGGTCTGGCGGAATCGGTGGGTGGTGTCCGACCTTCAAACCCGGCATGGCCACGGCGCCCTCCGAGCAGTACTCGATCACCAGTTCGGCGCACTGCCCCGCCCTGCTCGGAGGTGAGTTCGGCGTTGGGCCCCAGGACGACGACCTTCTTCTTGGTGCCACGACCTAACGGCAGTAGCTGTCCCTCGTTGCGCAACAGCACCAAGGCCTCGCCCGCCGCTCGACGAGCAAGGGCCCGGTGGTCTTCGCGGTTGATGGCCTCTTCCGGAGGCTCTTGGTCGCTGGCGTCCAATGCGCCGGTACGCTCCATGACCCGCAATATTCGCAGGGCCTTGTCGTCCAATTCTTCCGCGGGCACGCTGCCGGCTTTCACGGCCTCGGCAAGGGCGGGGCCGAAGAAGCGCGCGGGGCCGGGCATCTCGAGATCCAACCCGCCTGCGCCGGGTCCCACGCTGTCTTTGAGGGCAAACCAATCCGAGACGACCAGGCCATCGAAGCCCCACTCTTCCTTGAGCACGTCGTGGAGGAGCCTTCGGTGAGCGCAGGCAGGGGTGCCGTTCACGCTGTTGTAGGCACCCATGATCGTCCATGCGGACGCTTCTTTGACGGTGGCTTCGAAAGGCGCGAGGTAGATCTCGCGAAGGGCCCGCTCGCTGAGCTGGGAGTCGATGGTATGGCGTTCAAACTCCGAATCGTTGGCGACGAAGTGCTTGACCGAGACACCCACTTTCTGGCTCTGAACCCCCCGGACGAAGCCGACGGCGATTCGCGAAGTGAGATGAGGGTCCTCGGAGTAGCCCTCGAAGTGCCGGCCGCCCAGGGGAGAGCGGTGCATGTTGACCGTGGGGCCGAGCAAAACATGGCACTGCTTGGTGTGGGCTTCCTCGCCTAACGCAACGCCGACCTGTTGGACCAGGTCCGGGTTCCAGGTCGCGGCCAGGGCCGTCGCACTCGGAAAACACGCGGCGGCCTTGCCGCCACCTAGGTTTCCGCCCCGTGCCCCGATCGGGCCATCAGTGACCTTGAGGCGAGGGATCCCGAGGCGTGAGATGTGATTGCCGTACCAGATCGAGGAGCCGGCGGTGAGGGCTGCTTTCTCGTCGAGGGTCATCTGGTCGAGCAGGCCCCGGATCCGTTCCTCGCCGTTCAAGATTGGCCTCGGCATCGGAAGGCATAGGGCGGGCGGGCAAAAGCGTGCATGGGAATCCTCAGCGCAAGTCGAGGGTCGAAGTCTAGCCCGGCTCTCCTGGGCGCCGTGCAGTCTGGCCAGGGTGCACGGTCATCCATGCGGGGTGTTTCTGACCACCCCTCGAGGGACAATGAGAGCCGCGGTCAGCCCGCGGTGACGGCGATATCGCGGGGTTGCTCGGCCACCGCTTTCGGGAGGCGTAGCTCAAGCACGCCATTCTTCATCGCGGCGGAGACACCTGTCGCGTCGATGCCCTTCGAAATTCGGAACTGTCGGTGATAACTGCCCGGCGTGTACTCGCGATGGAGAGGGCTCCAGCCCGGAGGCGTCTCATCGGCGAGGCGCGCGTCCAAAGTCAGGGTGCCTTGGTCCAGGCCCACGTCGACACCGTTCTGATCGACTCCGGGCAGGTCGGCAAAGATCAGGAAGGCATCCGGCTGCTCGAGGATGTCGACCTCCGGGCGAAAGACGAGGCCCGGTCGGGTGCCTTCCGTGCTCACAGCCTGCTTTTCCGTGGCTTCAAGGTCGTTGGTTGCATTCGTCATGTTAGGTCTCCGTGTTGAGGTGACGGTCGTCGCCTCGAAAGGGAAGGAGCCGCTGTGCGTGGCTCTTTGGGGTCGTGATGGGACTTGGAGCGAATGCTCAATCGGCCTGGATGGAGATCTGCCGCGGGCGATGCTCGGCGGCCTTCGGAAGCGTCAGGACCAGCACTCCGTTGGTGTGCTTCGCCTCGACCGCGTCGCCGTCGATGCTGACAGGCAGCTCAAAGGCCCTCTTGAAGGTTCCTGTGTTTCGCTCAAGACGATGGGGGCTGGCCTCCGCGACCGATTCCGGACGCCGTCGTTCTCCCTTGAGGGTGACGGTCGAGCCGTGCAGCGTGACTTCGAGGTCCGCAGGGTCGATGCCAGGAAGTTCCGCGGTCAGGACGCAAGCGTCTCCGGTGTCATGAAAGTTGACGGGAGGAAAGACACCGCGAGCGACGGCCCCCGCTGGGTTGACGTGGCGACGGAAGAGGCGGTCGACGTCGTGCCGGAAGTCGTCCGAGACACCCAGTCTGTTCTGGGAAGGAAGGGTTCGAAGGAAGTTGTAAGAGGCCATTGGTTCTCCTTGGCTGAGAAACGAGTGCCGCGACTGCGGCCATGGCTCTATGCATCGGCACCGAAGACGGGCTGTCAAACGAGGCCCGCTCCAAGGAGATTCGGGGAACGGTTTGACAAAGGCGATGGGGTGCCGAGGTTGACCGTTCGCCTCGCGTATTTCGCGAGCGTTGATCGCTCATTTTTTGTGTTAGGCGATGGTGGCGGAAGGTCCCGGGGCCGCCGCTTGCGCGATCAGTGAGGCAACTTGCTCGGCCTTCTCGGTCGGAAGGGCTGCGGCGGTGATGCGGATCGCGGGTCCCGACTGGATCCGGTAGTACTCGCCGGCTCGCACAGCGAAGCCGGCGTTCCCCAGCAGCTGAACCGCTGGCGTTTCCTCCGGGACGGGGATCCAGACGTTCAGCCCCGACCGCCCTTGGGCGGCGATTCCTCGCTCGGCCAGCGCGTCGACCAGAGCGTTTCGTCGTCGGCGGTAGGTCTTCTCTGCGTCGAGGACGGTCCGAGCGACACGACGATCCTTCCACAGCTGAACCACGAGGTTCTGTAGCAGGTGGCTCACCCAGCGGGTCCCGAGCAGGAGTCGGCCTTCGACCCGGCCCACGGTTTCGGGGTCGCCGGTCAGCAAGGCGAGACGAAGATCCGGTCCCAGGGCCTTCGAAACCGAGCGGACAATGGCGTAACGGCCGCGACCAGGCCGGCACAGGGTGACGGCGGGCGTGCCGGCTACGTCGGCCGCATGATCGTCTTCGATGACCAGGGTCTGTGGGGCATCCTTGAGCACGGCCCGGAGTTCGGCGGCACGCTCCTCATCCAGGGCTGCGCTGCTCGGATTCTGGGCTCGCGGTGTCAGGATGAAAGCGCGGGCACCCCTCTTAAGAGCGCGATCCAACGACTCCGGGATCGGCCCTCGTTCGTCCAGGGCCACGGGTTCCAAGGGATGGCCAGCCGCCCGAAGCAAGTGATAGATCCCGCCGTAGCCCGGGTCCTCGACGGCGACGCGGTCTCCGCTCCGAAGGTGGGCGAGGAGCACCCGCTCGATTCCGTCCAGGGCGCCGCTCACGACGGATATCTCGCCTTGCGGGAGTCCGTCGCGCCGCGCACGCTCCTTTGCCAATTCGACAAGCTCGGGGAGGTGGATTGCCTCGGCATACAGATGCGGTTCGGGATCCATCTTGGCGAGGAAGGGACCCAAGCGCGGAAGCAAGCTGGGGTCCGGATTGCCGGTCGCGAGATCCATCACGCCCTCGGGCAGGCGGAGTGCCAGGCTTCCAGCCACCGGCGGTGCAGGGCTGACCTTGGTGCCGCGCCGTCCGTCGGTGACCACCAGGCCTCGTCGTCGGAGCTCGCGGTAGGCGGCCGCGCTCGTCGTCGGACTCACACCCAGAGCTTCAGCAAGTTTGCGAACGGTGGGCAGAGCTTGCCCGGCCTTCAATCGTCCCTCGCGGATGGCCTCCTCTACGCTCGCCGCGATCTCCGCCGCGTGGCTGCCACGGATCCCTCCGATAGACTCGAGTTTCTTCTGTGTCACACGTGCCACTAATTTGTACTGTTACAAATTGAGAGCCAAGGAGCCAATCACCATGGCAGACGATGCTGCCGCGAGCCCCGCGCTTCGGGACGTGAGTGTCGGGATCCTGCTCTTCGACGATGTCGAGGAGTTGGACTTCGCAGGCCCTTTCGAGGTCTTTGGGGGGTTGACCAAGGCCACAGGTCGTGGTCGCACCGTGACGATCGCGGAGACGTCGGGCCCGATTCGATGCTTCAACGGTCTTCGCGTCCTGCCAGACCACAGTTTCGAAGATGCCCCGGCCCTGGACGTGCTTCTGGTCCCCGGAGGCATGGGAACCCGCCGGGAGGTCGACAACCCGGTTCTGATCGATTGGATCCAACGGGTGGGTGCAAGCTGCGAGTGGGTGACCAGCGTCTGCACCGGGGCTCTCTTGTTGCACGAGGCCGGCTTCGCCAAGGGCAAGCGAGTGACGACCCACTGGAACTTCATCGAAGATCTGCGCGCGCGCGGCGACGTCACGGTGCTCGACGGGCCGCGCTATGTGCGGGATGGCAGCCTCGTCACCTCCGCCGGTGTCTCGGCTGGGATCGACATGGCGCTTTGGTTGGTCGGTGAACTCCATAGTCCCGATGTGGCCCGTCGGGTGCAGCGCGGAATCCAGTACGACCCGGCTCCGCCCTACACCGGAGAGGTCTAGGGGCCGGACCCAAGCCCGCGGTGGCCAGTTCTGGGAGTCGACGCGCCTCGCAGACGCTTGAGGAGGTCTCGCGCGGGCGACGCCGAGCACCGCGCTGCGGCGATGCCTTGGCTTCGGCCCGCAGCGTAGTTGGCTGCAGGTTTCTGGCTCTGCGTCGGGATTCGTCGCCACCGGAAGCGCGGCGGACGCCCCCTGCGATCGGCTGCGTTACGCTCCGCGGCCATGACGAACCCCATGCCTGCCATTGCGTTGGCCACGGTCCCCGGTCGGCGACGAAAGACCCTCGATTTTGCCAAGGAGGCCGAAGAGCGCGGCTTCTCCGGTCTCTGGTGCGCAAGCTTTGGCGACGCCCTCGGCCTGTGTCAGGCGCTTTGTTTCGCGACCGACCGGATCCCCTTCGGAACGTCCATCGTCAACATGTACTCCAGACATGTGAGCGACTACGCCCTGACGGCCGGCATGATTCACGAACTTTCCGGTGGCCGCTTTGGTTTCGGCGTCGGGGTCAGTCATGCACCGATGAACGACCGCCTGGGCCTGAAGACGGGCAAGCCCCTCGAGGACACGAGAGCTTTCGCCGAGGGCTACCACAGCGCCAAGCGCGTCGGCGAGTTGCCGCCGCTGATCGTCGCTGCGTTGCGAAAGAAGATGGTCGCGTTGGCAGGCGAGGTCGGCGGCGGGGTCGTTTTTGCGAATGTCGCCCGTTCCCACGTGTCTACCTCCCTGCAAAGTCTGCCTGAAGAGAAACGCAACGACCCGGGTTTCTTCATCGGCGACATGATTCCGACTTGTATTTCCGATGATCGAGAGGCCGCTGCCGCGGTCAACCGGAAGACCCTGACCATGTATCTGGGGTTCCCCAACTACCGGAACTACTGGAAGGAGGCGGGTTATGTCGAAGAGATGGAAGCGGTCGAGAAGGCCGTGGAAGCCGGCGATCGAGAGCGACTTCCGGAGCTCATGACCGACCGCTGGCTCTCGGACGTCTCGCTCTTCGGTTCGGTCTCCGAGGTTCGTGACGGGCTCGAGGCGTGGTTCGATGCGGGCGTGCGCACGCCGATTCTGGTCCCTTCTTCCGCTGTCGGGAATCAGCTCAAGGCCTTCGAGGAATTGTTCGCTGCCTTCTCCTGATCGTGTTTCGCCCGCCGGCCAGCTTCGCGCACTGATCGACCAACCCGGTCTTCGCGTGATGCCCTGCTGTTGGGATGCGTGGTCGGCGCGGCTCATCGAGCGCGGAGGTTTCCCACTTACCTTCATGAGCGGCTTCGCGGTTTCCGCCGCGCGTCTGGCGGTTCCGGACACACAGCTCATCTCCTACGCCGAGATGTTGGATCAGGGCCGAAACCTTTGTGATGCGGTCTCGATCCCGGTAATCGGCGATGCGGACACCGGCTACGGCAACCCGCTGAACGTGCAGCGCACCGTGCGGGGCTATGCGAGCGCCGGCTTCGCCTGCGCCATGATCGAAGACCAGGTGGCGCCGAAGCGTTGCGGCCATACCCAGGGCAAGGAGGTCGTGGAGCGGCCGGAGGCTTTGGCGCGGATTCGGGCCGCCGTCGACGCGCGGGCGGAAGGTGACCTCGATCTGCTGCTGATGGCCCGAACCGATGCGCGCACGTCTCGCGGCTTGGATGAGGCCCTCGACCGGGCCAAGGCGTTTCGAGATCTCGGGGCCGATCTGCTCTTCGTCGAAGCCGCGGTCAACGAACACCTGGCGATCTTCCTGGACGAGAACCCGAAGGCCGGAAGGGCCATCATCGAGAAGTCTCTCCAGGCTGCCCGCGCCCGCGACGCCGCGCGGAAAACCGCTGCCGCTCTCGGCCGCTGCGGGGATCTGCGCGTGGGTCTGTTTCGGTTTATCGTTGACGGCTGAGGGACAGGCCGTTGCGGTTCCGGACGAGCCCGAGGTGCGAACCGTTGCGCGGCTGATCGCGACGAGTGAGGTTGCCGGCAATCTGGCGCGCCCGGTGTGCGGTGAGCGTCCGACGAT
>JAVJHY011536002.1:0-11872 GCA_035593235.1 Phascolosoma agassizii | reverse complement strand
TATTGGATTTAGGCCCAACGTGCCTGGATAGATAAACAGTGTGTCGCTGTTAGCACTTGCCCAGGCCCAGTTGCCTCCGCCACAAACATCCGTATCAGCCGCAATGACCCGCAATGAAGGGTGATCAGCAGTAATCTGACCCTTGTAGACATGTCGGATAATTTGATCGAGCTCGTTTGCCATTGCGGGACTAACGCGCGCGCGTCTGTCAACAAGTGCAATCCCGTAATCTCTAAAAAGGCCTTCCTGAATGTCTGCCGGCCGGGCATCATCACTACCTTCGTCCAGTATCCGCCAGTCGATATGATCTGGTAATCCGTTGTTGTTCTCGTCAGCGGTGATCGCCATGCGCGCGGGCTCGCGAATACAAACGGTTTCGTCTGGGTTGTCCACCGGTCCGTAAGGTGTCGCATCCAGGACATTCGCAATACCGTCGCAATCGATGTCGGTATCATTTTCTCGAAACTCGCCGGAGCTGCTGACCCTGAAGTCCATGACACGGTCACCATCGTGATCACGGCCAGCCCAAACCTGAAGCCTGAGATTGTTTGGAAATGCATCTTCAAGGAACTTCGCTTCAATCGCGAGTTGGCCCTTTGCACCTGCCTTGCTTTCAATGAGCGCATCAATTTAGGTTTGAGTCGCCTCTGGCGGCAGGCCGCCGCAACGATAAAAGATGGAACTAAGGCTTTGCAGTGCCTTTGCAATGCTAGGCGAGGTATCGGTCACATTTTGGCACACTGCTTGTGCGTTTGCCGTGGCAATTGCTCCAAGAGTAATCACAAAAACTATGCACAATCGTTGCAGTAACCTGATCAATTGGGCCATGTGGCAACCTCCGCTTATTGTGTTTTTTTACCCGGGCGTCAATAATAGTGCCAAGTGGACCTTGGACAAAGCCAATTTTCAACTGACCCGAGGATATGCCGTACTAATTTTGCAGCAAACTGGAGGCCAAGCATTTGACCAATCAAAATATGACAATCGACGAAATGGTGTCCGTGTTCGATGAGGCGTCGCGGTTTGATGATACGTTTGGCACCCGCCCGCAAAGTCATGTTGAGCTTCTCAAGCGTCATGTCGCCCCAATTCCTTATTCTCGTGACGCACTTTATGGCGAGATGCTGGCCGGCAGACCATCTGTACTGACCGGTTATCCTGTACCTTTACAGACACCTTACATCGACATGGCAGCGAATGAAGTTTCGCCGGCCATAATTGAATGGTTCGCAACAAAGGCCGACGATGAATATCATCGCGTTTTCACTGGTCCCACCGGGGTTCGAAGAGATTTGACGCTGGCCCAGATCGCTAAGAAATGGAACCTGAACCGCACTCGATTCGGTGTAACGGACCTCCACATCAGAGACTCCAACTTGGAAGAAGTCATATCACCAGACGTGATTAGCGGCTTCAACCTTCTATGCCGTTCAACTCCAGGTGTTCAAGCACAGGAGATGTTCAGCTATGTGATTTCATCATATGGCCATGTCACCGACTCCCACTCCGATGACCCAGACAGTACCAATTATTGCTTTACGGGCAAAAAGCTCTGGCTGGCATGGGACACCTACGAGGGCGCCAGGGCCGGGTTGCAGGATGTTGAGCGTGTCCCTGTCCGCAAGAAAGCAAAGTTCAATTTCGATGCATGGCTTTCACTGCCCAGCGCACGGTGGTTTTTGGTCGAACAGGGTCAAACCTTGTTTTTGCCAGCCCATCTCACCCACAAAGTCGTAACACTTGAACGGTACATCGGCGTTGGAGGTTTCTTCATCTCGCTGCCCAATTGTTTGCGCCTCATGGCGCATTGGTTGACACATGGCCCCCTGTGGTCAAAACGCGATGCAGAAGGCGAGCGCGATCATCTTTTGACCGAACTTGCTGAGACAATCCGCAAAACGATTGTGGATATTCCTGTAACATCGCCTCATGAGCGTGAATTGCTCGCAAGTGACTTCTTGCAACAATCGGCAAGACATTTCATCAAAACGTGCCCGCCCGATCGTCTCAAGGAGTTATGGAGTGATCCCAGATTCCGCTTGATCGCCGATGTCATTGATGTTCGTTGGCCAATGTCTACGCACCAGCAAGCCGCCTGACCTAACAATTGGAACCAATTAGTTCGCGACTTTAAAGCCGACGTCCTTCTTGCTTTTCGGATCGCTGTTGTAGTTGATGGTAATTTCTTCCCCGACCTCAATGTCTCTAAGAGCCATGTAGGACATTGTGTCCTTGTTCTCAATGAAGTATTGCGCACTCGGCTTGAAGCTGTGGTTGTACAGTGACCCATAGCCAAGTGCCACAGCCATCTTGCCTTTCTTCCAGTTGAATACGTAGTCGGCAAGTTTTGACGTTCGAGTATAGCCAAACACATCCGCCTCGGGCACGACGATTACTGGAACGCGCTCGATTTCTTTTCCTTTAACAATTTTAGTAACTGCAAAGACGCCGCGGCCTTTCTTGCCAGTTTTTTTTACTTCGATGAGGGCACTGTGTTTGTGGGCCATAAATCCATTATCCGTTACGTTCTCGGCAAAATATTATAGTGACACAGTCCGACCATATCCATAAAACGAGGTCAAGCGTACTGGTGCGCTCAATTTGAATTGGTGACCGGCAATTGTTTTATGATGCACGTCTTCCGCATAATCGCAGTTCGACCGTGCAGCCCAATGTGCAACCCTCATGACGGCTGATAGACGCCAGATAACATTAATGTCCTGTGACATGGTCGGTTCGACCATGTACGCGAGTACGCTTGATCCAGAAGATCTCGAAATGTTGATGACGTCCTATTTCGAGACTTGCAAGAAGTGCATTAGCGATAATCGTGGTACGCTGGCTCACCACACAGGCGACGGGTTCCTGGCTTATTTTGGTTATCCGCGTACATTGGGCCGTAATGCGCAGGAAGCAATTGAATGCGGACTGGCGCTGACTGAAGCAATGAGCGAACTGACGTTGCCTTCTGGCGAACCGATTCAGGTTCGGATTGGCATTGCAACAGGGCTTGTTGTCCTCAACGATATTCATCGATTGAACAATTCATCCGAGACCTTCGCCGTCGGTGGATCGATTCACCTGGCAGCTCGAATTCAGTCAATCGCTGAAATTGGCAAAGTGTTAGTGGACGACACGACCCATCAATTGGCGAGTCGGAATTTTGAGTTCATCGACAATGGCATTCACGAGTTAAAGGGTTTCTCTCAGACAAAACATTTGTGGGAAGTAGGCAATCCCAAGAGGGTCAATTCAAGGTTTGGCGAGAGGATAGAGCAATCTACACCATATGTCGGCCGCCCTGACGAGTTGCAAACTTTGTCAGGATGTTGGCAAGAAGCCCAGCACGGCAATGGCCAAGCAATCCTGATCTCCGGCGAGCCAGGAATTGGCAAGTCGCGGATGGTATTTGAATTCATCGAAAGGGTCTCACCTAAACAGGAGCCGTTAGTTTACCAATGCCTGGAAGATCACGAAAACGCACCGCTGCATCCTTGGATCAACTATATGCGGCATACTGCTCAGTTCGCACCCCGCGAAGCTGCTGAAGACAGGCGCGACAAGGCAATCGTTGTAGTTGATTCAGTATTGCAAAATGACGAACGGTTGCGTGGTTTCGTACTCAATCTCATATCGCAAGATACTGCTGATCCAGGATCTAACGACGATGGTTTAGATCCAGCGTTCAAGCTTGAATTGTTACGAGAGGCGCTCGTCGAGAAGGTGTTTGTGTTGGCGAAGGACGAAGTCCAGATCGTCATCGTAGAAGATATTCATTGGATCGATCCTTCATCCGAAGGGGCCTGGAACTCGCTGGTGGCAGACGCTTCCAAGCACAAAGTGCTTTTGGTCGCGACCTGTCATGCCGACAAATGTGCAGCATTTGACGAAGAGCAATTGACTCACATACGGCTCGATAAATTGGGTGCTCAGCAGTCAATTGCGTTGGCCAGTCAAATCATAAACACCGATCAGATCAGTGGCTCTTTGATCAGCGAGATTGTTGAGAGATCGGATGGCGTTCCCCTTTTTGTGGAGGAGCTTTCTCGCAACATTTCTGAGTCTGGCTATGTTCATTCGACACCTGGACCTGCACGATCGTCCGCGGTCGACGCTAATCAATTCATTCCGGATACTTTGCAAGGCACTTTGTTGGCTCGGTTGGACCGGTTGGGACAATCCAAAAGACTGATCCAGATGGCAGCTGTCGTTGGGCGTAAATTTGATGTCGAAGTTCTTGCAACGATGACTGAAGAGACACCGGAAGATCTGGTAAATGATCTAAAGCGTCTGGTGGAGGCAGGACTAATCCGGCTGTTGAGCGCACAGGCGACGACCTCTTACGAGTTTAAGCACGGCTTGATCCGGCAAACCGCATATGACAGCCTCCTGAAACGTGATGCCGTATTGCTTCATTCAAAACTCGCCGAAATTTACGAAGAGTTCTTCCCTCGGTTGCGTTCAGCCGAGCCTGAAACCGTCGCCCAACATCTTACAATTGCTGGCCGCAATCTCGACGCTGCTTCAGTATGGCTCGAAGCTGGAGAAGCGGCCCGTCACATGGGTTCGTCCGAGGAAGCTCTTCAGCGCCTGGATAGTTGTTTGGAATGCCTTGAGGAACTGGAAGAGACCAACGAGACACGCAGTATGCGGATGCGTTGCGAGATGGTGCGCGGGGCGACCATCAACTCTCATTTTGGACCAGTGGAACAATCTGCTCACGATGCATTTGCCCAAGCCGCCGCTTTGGCTCAAGAAGTCGGCGATACCCAACTGGCTTTCGAGGCGTTAATTCGCCTGGCGGTCTTGAAGTTCAATGCGGGCGAGTTTGCCGGCTCGGTTTCAGTGGCCAATCGCGCGATTGACTATGGCGCTTCAACAAACAACCGGCGGGCGACAACCGATGGCAAAGTAGTCCTTGGCCTATGTGCTTTTGCTGTAGGTGATTTCAAAAAGGCACAACAGCTTCTTGGCGATGCAAGCGATTTAATGCTTCAGGATCCGTGTGATACTGATGTTTATACGGGGCTGGCGTTGGGGTATCTGTCGCTGACGGAGTATATCCTGGGTAACACGGAAGTGGCAGAAAGACAGTCAGCCGCTGCAATCAACCGGGCCAGGAACCTTGCCGTCGGTGAGTTGGCATCTGCACTGGGTAATTCGCTCTATGTGCATTGCATGCGCGGCGATATCGACATGACCCGCTCAGTCTGTGAGGAGCTTGTCCCCATATCAGAGCGCATGGGGTTCAAGATGTGGTACCACCACGCGCAGTTTTTCAACGGATGGGCACGGACGATCGAAGGCGATCGAAGTGGATTCGAATTGATGGAACAGTCAATGCAACGTTTCAAACGGGCGCATGAGCTGGTCGAGCAAAGTTATTTGTACTATTTGATGGCCGAGCGGTACTTGGCCGAGAGTGACTTCAAGCGCGCGCATGACTGCATTGAACTTGGACTAGGCTTGGTGAAGAGAATCGGGGAGCGATTTGCCGAAGTGCCTCTGTTGCGTCTCAAGGCCAAATGTTACGAGACATCACAGCAACCAGGAAAATCAGCAGAGATTGCCGTCCTCGTTGCTAACGCGGCAAAAATTGCCGACGAACAGAGCGCCGTTATGTGGATGACAGACTGACGGGAGATTGTGTCCGGATGGTCAAGACTTTCACGTTACAAAATCAGCCGTGTCACCAGTGCCCGGTGTTTTCCATTGATACCCATGGTTCCACCGGCTCTCGTGCATCGCCTTTCTGCAACAGTTCGATTGAAATGTTGTCAGGCGAGCGCACAAATGCCATGCGTCCATCACGTGGAGGCCGGTTGATGGTGACCCCCATGTCCATTAGATGTTGGCATGATGCATATATGTCATCGACAGCGAATGCCAGGTGGCCAAAGTTGCGTCCTTCATCATAATCTTCCGGATCCCAATTGTAGGTCAACTCGATCTCTGCATCAGGTGTGTCGGGCGCCGCCAAAAAGATCAGCGTAAACCGGCCATCCGGATACTCGTTTCGGCGGTTCTCTTTTAGGCCCAGCGCATTGCAATAAAATGCAATTGATCGATCTACGTCTTTGACCCGCACCATTGTATGAAGGTATTTCATGTTGTCTCCAATTGATCCGTACAGCGTGATCTGATGTGCTCAACTTAAACCGTTATGGTGGCGAATTGAAAGACACTCTGAAGGAATATGTAATGAACGCTCAAAGAATTGTGGCGTTCACAGGTGCCGGCATTTCGACAGAATGCGGCATCCCCGATTTCCGATCGCCGGGCGGCATTTGGACAAAATACAAACCGGTAGATTTCCAAACCTTTATGTCTTCACCCGACATGCGTCGTGAGGCGTTGTCGCGTTATCTCAAAATTCGTGAGCACGTCGGTGATGTCAAACCGGGCAGGGGGCACATGGCACTCGCCGATCTTGCCAGCACAGGTAAATTGACCCATGTCGTAACCCAGAACATCGACGGGCTGCACCAGGCATCCGGTCTCAAACCTGATCAAATAATTGAATTACACGGCAACGGCACCTACGCAAAATGCCTTGATTGTGGGACCCGCCATGAACTGGACTGGATCGCAGCAGAGCTACAGCGGATACCAGGTGCACCGGTCTGCTTGGAATGCGGCGGCATCGTAAAAACGGCAACGGTCTCATTTGGTCAATCGATGCCTCAATCCGAGATGTTACAGGCAGAAACTGCCAGTTTGACTTGCGACCTGTTCCTGGTGATTGGATCATCGTTGGTTGTGCAGCCAGCAGCCAGCTTTCCCGTTGTCGCCAAACAGAATGGCGCAGTATTGATCATTATCAATCGCGAGCCGACACCTCTCGACAACCACGCTGATTTGGTGATTGGTGGTGATATTGGCGATACAATGGAAATATTCTTGAACCAGGGTTGATGATCGAATCAATATTCACGTTAGATCGCCCGAATGGAGTTCAAAATATCCGCATTCTACCCGTCTTAGCAAAAAAGATTGCTGTGGAAAGAATTCGTCATGGTTTTCAGTGTTGACCTGTTTGAGAGCAAAAAAGCGTTGAATTTTAATGCGTTGCGGCGACCGTGCAGTGCACCATGATCGTCGCGGGTATGATCATCTTGCAACAATCATCAATTAATCTGGCGTTCTTGGCGAAACCGGGGGTGTACAAAGGTTAACGGTTTGCGCAAAGTACAAATCAAGTGCCGGACGAGGCAATCAATGCGGCGCAGCGGGTGGTTAATATGTGGGTAAACGGTCATGGCGGGGAATGACCCTGATCGGATCGAATTCGAAGGTCGATCCGAAAGCGGCGAAATTTCAGCGGACGTCAAAATCATACAAGTCACAGGCTTTGTGAAGTGGTTTGATGTGGCACGCGGCTATGGGTTCATTATTCCTGACAGCGGAATGCCGGATGTTCTTCTTCATCTCAGTTGTTTGAAACGAGATGGATTTGAGGCGCCGCTAGAAGGAACGCGCGTCGAATGTGATGCCGTAGAGCGTCAAAAAGGTTATCAGTGCCTGCGGGTGCATTCTGTCGATGTATCAACCGCCATTCATCCTGTTGAGCGCGTCGCGCGAACCCATGTAAATGTTGACCCATCCAGCGATTGGATTCTGGTGACGGTAAAATGGTTCAATCGAGCCCGGGGTTTCGGTTTTGTCAGTGAGGGCGAAGGCAAGCCCGATATTTTCGTCCACATGGAAACCTTGCGAAAGACAGCAATCGGCGAACTAATGCCCGAGCAGCAAGTCTACGTGCGGTACGGAAATGGACCAAAAGGTCTTATGGCGGCCGAGATCCGCATGTCGCTCGACGACGGTATCAAGCATACAAACTGATCAACATTTCTCGCTTTTTAATGGCAACTGTGCAATTCCGATAAGGTTGGAGGTTGCTCTATGCTGAAAGCTGCAAAACTACTGACCGTTGCAATTGGTTTGCTGATGACGGTCTTGGCCGGTCAGGGTCACTCTCAACAAACGATGCGCGTTGAAACCGTCGTGGTTACAACGGACATGGGTAAATTCACCTTCCAAACAGAGATTGCTGACACAGGACCAGCGCGTCAGCGCGGCTTGATGTTTCGCAAACAGATGAAACCAGATCACGCGATGCTGTTTGATTGGGGCGAGCCGCTGGTTGCGTCCATGTGGATGCAGAACACCTATATTTCCTTGGATATGGTGTTCATTGCCGGTGATGGAACGGTGAAATTCGTCGCGCAAAACACCAAACCATTGTCCCGTGACATCGTTTCTGCCGGCATAGAGGTGTCTGCGGTCCTGGAAGTCATCGCTGGAACTGCTGAGAGAATAGGACTTAAACCGGGCGACAAAGTCGCGCACTCGCTATTTGATCGATGAAATTCAACAGTCCTGCCTGCCCATTCTGTGCGATCGCGAACAAGCACCTGTCAGATACACAGGCTCATTGCTCATGATGCCACTGGTGGCGGAGAGAGCCTCATCCAGCCCGCCCTAAAGGGTCTGAAGGCGCATGACTGCTTGCACATCATCGGGCGGCCCCGGCGATGTCCTGGCCAACCTCACCCGCCTCCCGCAAACGCGTCCTCGCCATGAAGAGCGAGCCGGTCGATCCAGAATTGTGGCGGCCAGCGGCCAAGGACAATAGTCCCAAAATTCGAGACCCTCAATATCCCTCCAAATTCAGGCCAAATCACCGTCAAAACAACTCTGTTTTGCCCCAAAACACCCGTTTTACCCCACCAAAACCCGGCCGCACCAAGGGTTCCCAAGCGTCAACTTGCCGGTGGCACATAGCCCGCACCCGGCTCGCGGCAAGGCATCATGGCAACTGTCTACATCGCCTGTCCACATCGCCCGTATTTCAAATTGCCCGCCGCCTCAAACACAGGCAACACTTGCGCCCATGACTTGCGCCCATGACTTGCGCCCATGACTTGTGCCCATGACTTGTGCCCATGCAAACAATCGAGACCACCATCATCAGCCAGCGCCTTCAGTCGGCGCTCGATTATCGATCTCCAATGGAGTACGAAGAATTATTGCAGAGGCAGCCAACTACGATCTCAATCAACCAGAACTGTTCCTGATTACCGTGTCTCGCACAAAGGGTGCAGTCCAAAACTGTCACCCATCTCTGATCGATATGGGAGATTGATGATCCAAAGCTGCTCTTTTGTGCGCGTGCGAAGCGAGACTCCCCATAACGGGGCGTATCGATTACTATGTGCTACTCCATCCGCCGGGGGGTCGAAGTGACCGAAAAGCGCGTCAAACGTAAGCTAACCGCCATACTCGCAGCCGACGTGGTCGGCTACTCACGTCTTATGGGCGAGGATGAAGCGGGAACGCTAACTGTCCTGAAAGAGCACCATGCTTCAGTAATCGGTCCCCAAATTACTCAATATGATGGTCGTGTTGTAAAACTAATGGGTGACGGAACCTTGGCCGAGTTCGCCAGCGTCGTTGATGCGGTTCAGTCTGCACTGGAGATGCAGCGGGAGCTTGCTACACGAAACGCCGAAGTTCCGCAGGACCGCAGGATCGACTACCGCATAGGCATCCATCTGGGCGATGTCATTCCGGACGGCGACGACATCTACGGTGACGGCGTCAATGTGGCTGCGCGCTTGGAGATGCTGGCCGAGCCTGGCGGTATTTGCGTATCGGGCGCAGTCCATGATGCGATAGGAAACAAGCTTCCGGTTCAATTCGAGGATATGGGAGAGCAGCACCTCAAGAATATCGACAATCCCGTGCAAACATTTCGAGTGTCTGATCAGCACGCCGCACGCGGCGGCAAGCTAACCGACGCCAGCCCGCGAGTGCGTCTCGCGGCGCAGCTGCGCGGAAAGCCTTCGCTTGCCGTCAAGCCATTCGAAAATCTCAGTGCCGACCCCGATCAGGACCAATTCGCCGACGCGCTGAGCAACGGTATAATCGTTGCGCTTGTAAGAATGCCTTACTTCATCCTCGTTGGTGACGAGTCACCCTCTCTGCATCGGTCGAAGCAAATGACCGTCGAAGAGTTAGGTCGCAAGTTCGATGCTCGTTACGTGCTCAAGGGCGGCCTTCGTAAGCTGGGCAGTAGAATTCGGGTCAACGCCGAGCTTATGGACGTATCGACAGGTCAATATTTATGGGCAGAAAATTTCGACCGCGACCTAAGCGACCTAAGTGAGCTTTTCGCTATTCAGGACGAAATCACCGAAAAGATCGTCGTGGCCCTAGAGGTCAAACTGCTGCACGGCGATGCCGCGCGTTTGGTCCGCAACGCGTTTGAAAACCCCACGGCTCTCCAGAGCTACTACAATGGCGAAGTCTTGCTGTGGAACGCCAAGAACAATCTCGAGCTCCGCGAAGCGCAGCATCTGATAGAGGAAGCCATCCGGCTCGAACCAACATCCTCCGCTGCATATGCCACGGCAGCTCTGATCTACTGGGTCGAGGCGCTATCTGGATGGAGTGACTTGCCGTCGCGTACGCTGGAGCGGGCAATTGAAATGGCGCGTGAGGCCATCCGTCTCAATGATGTTACGGGTTACCCGCACCTGGTGCTCGCCCAAGTCCACCTGAGCAGACGAGAGTTCGAGGAATCAAACGTTGAGGCTGATCTTGCCGTTTCCGCTCGCCCTAGCTGTCCTGCTGCTTATTCGCTCAAGGCAAGTGTGCTGATCTATCTCGGTCGGCCGAGCGAAGCCATCGAGCATGCTCAGTACGCATTGCGACTGACGCCTGTCTTCCCACCGATGCACTCTGCAATACTCGCCAGCGCATATTATGGTTCAGAACGATATGAAGAGGCCGTTGCAGCAGCGAAGACAGCCATCGAACTCGACGACAGCCATGTGGATCCCTATCTGTTTTTATCGGCCGCCAATGTCGTTTTGGACGAAGTCGAAGAGGCCCACTGGGCGGCAAAGAAAGTGCTCGAATTAAAGTCTGACTTCAGCCTCTCGGAGTTTGCAGAAGCACAGCCATATAAAAACCAGACAGACTTGGATCGCCTGATCGACCAACTGCGGTCCGCTGGACTCAATTAGGCCATTCGCTGGCCGCAACGATACCTCTCAGTTACGCAGTTACGGTGACACAGTTAAGGTGACATTCTACTTAATCCCCAAATCGGGCGTCGGAGTTTAGGGGTTAAGTAAACTGACACCGTAACTCTGGATTACAGCCTTCTCAACACCCTCGCCATCTCTGCAACACACCGTAAGTCCGGCGGCGTCCATCCCACTACAGCAATTTCAAGAAGCATCTTGAGGAAGGTAGTCAATTAGTGAACTGTCCCCGCAATTCAGTCCTCGCAATTCCAAGTATCTGTGAGCAATCGCCGAGAGTCTGATATGCACAATGAGCTGCCGTGCTGGGCTGACATCAGGCATGCCCGAGGTTGAGGGTATAGCGGAAGCTCCAGCCGAGTTCGGCAAGGGCATTGTGTGTCAGGAGGCGATATTGGCATGGGGATACCGAGGCGGTCCCTGTTGCTGGAAGAAGATGTAGTGTTCAATTTTGGGGTGCATTCAGCAACATGAAAAGTGTTTGACGGCGCACGTTCTGTTTCAGGCAACTTCCTCGGCGGCGACTGCGAAGATTTCGACCGCTGCGGCCTTGCCCTTGAGTGCGGCCTCGCCGAGCGGTTGCGTTGGCAGGTCAATTCCAAGTGCATGATGGGTGGCGGCATCTATAAGGATGCGGCGGCCGGCGACTTTTGTGTGGGTTTCCAGTCGTGCGGCCAGGTTGACCGTGTCGCCGACGCAGGTATAGGTGGCGCGTTGTTCGGTGCCGGCGTAGCCCGCCACCACCTCGCCGGTGGCAATGCCGACGCCGATACGGATCGGTTCTTTGTTTGCCGCGGTGCGGTCGAGATTGAGGTAGTCCA
>JAVJHY011535892.1:0-11878 GCA_035593235.1 Phascolosoma agassizii | reverse complement strand
GGGTAGATAAAGATCAAGACACAGGGAAGATTACGGCGATCAGATGTACATATGATCCAGAAACGAAACGTGGTGGTTCACAAGCTGGACGAAAAGTGAAGGGAACGATTCATTGGGTTTCCGTGCAACATGCGTTGCCAGCCGAGGTGCGTGTGTACGAAACGTTATTGCTGCCATCAAACCTTGATGCTGACGGGGCATCACACGGTCCCCAACCCACGCTGAATCCACATTCATTGCAGGTTCTAGAAACGTGTTGGGTCGAGCCGAGCTTAACAGACGCGACAATTGGGACCTCATTTCAATTTGAACGGCAAGGATATTTCTGCTTGGACCCTGATTCTCGCGATCAGAAACTCGTGTTTAATCGAACGGTTTCTCTTCGTGATTCGTGGTCCAAAATTGAAAAAAAGTAGTGGATTGTTGGTCTGGCAATCTGTTCATCATTTCCTTTTTTTTCTTACGGGAGTGTTGAATAAAACCGAGCCCCAAAGGCAAGTCTTCCCAATACGGCTTTTTTTAACAGGCCCCCTTACGTGACTTATTCCTCTATGGACTGTTAAAGCGCGAAGAGGGTAGACATGATCGAGTAGAAGTCTTTCTATACCATTGATTCTTCGTAAGAAATTCTGTTTAAACGAAAAGCGTCCTTGAGGTAACCTTACTGCCAGGACATCTATCGTGCCTTTTATTATGCCTTTCCGGCAATTTTTTCTCTCCGACCTGTCTAGAGATTCTCATATCCACACGTTTGAGTGTGCCCAAATGCGGGTTTGTTGAAAAAATGCTGCCAGGGGCGTTTCCTGCCTTTGCCGAGGAAGGTCGCCAATCTTGAGTGCTCGCGTCCTGTAAGTAGGCTTCATGCCAAAACTTGCCTGCGGCATTGCTGGAGAGGCTTTTTTGAACCGACCAGAAGTCGCCGATATTCAACACGTTCTTGGGTCTGTTTGCCGCTTGATATCTTCATTATTCAACACTCCCACTGTCCGAACAGGAGGGCGAGGGGACGGGCTGCCCTTGATACTTAGGGAGAAGCAAGGATAGAAAGCGAACCGGATCAAGTGTAGTATTAACTTTCTCGCATGCCGATTGAGCTCAAGGAATCCATTTTAGGGTTTTCAGTAAAGACTTCTCAGGAACCTGCCGATAAATAATATAGATGGCAGGAATGAGGAGCCGCTTTGTTGGGGGATCTTCCACATGTTAGGGAAAGCCTGTTTTGTGGCAGCCATAATTTTTTTAGCTTGTTGTGTGGCTGTACTCTCTTGGTTTGGATGGGTTCATGGAATATCATGGTCCCGGAGAAGAACCAGTTTCCCTACTCACGTCTAAGTTCCTAATCCAGTGGTGTCATACCTGCCTGTTTAACGAGTTTCATCCTTCACAGTTTTGAGAAGACCGCGGTTCCTGTCTTTGGGGCGGTCCTTATCGAGAATTCACGGAGGCCGCCTGTTGAGTCAGTTGAGGAAATCATCATCAATTTTTTGATTGATCTTAGGTTTCCAGTCAATACCGTCGTTTGTCGTCGATAACAGAAATGGGGTGATATGGCTAAGAGTGGTCGTCCTGCAAAGGACATGAATGGGCAACAGGTCCTCATGGGGACAACGCCTCATTGGACTGATGAAGGCACGTATCCTCAAACAGAGAGCATTAATGATACCTTTTGGCGATGGGAATTTTTTCGCCGGAGGGCTGATTATCGAGCGGATTGGGAGAAATATTTTCAGTCAACGTATGAATATGATGTGGCTTGTGCCAACGATCCCAATTATCCCACGCGGTATCGAAAGAAGGTCTTTTCTCCTGACCATCCAGCCTTTAAAGCGCGCATGCCCAATTCGTTAGAAAAATATCATTTGAGTGGTCTTCCGAATCCTGCAATCTCAAAGCCCTGGATGCTGTCATTCGATTCGAATTATGGACGGATGTACTTTGGCCAAGGGCCTGATTGGTTAGGTGGTGGTGAAGAAGTCAGTTTATGCTTGTCCGAATGGCGTGTGGCTGCAGTGTTTGATCTCAAGAAATCTCTTATACCGCAATTGGAGAAAGTGAAGACGGATCTTTTGGAATGGCAAGGACATCAAGTCGGCCGCAATCTTGAACGTCGGAAATGTCGTGATGAATGGCCCTTGTATTTACGAGTCCTTGATGGAGTGGAATTGGGTGTCCCGTTTCGAGAGATTGGGAAGACACTTCTCGAAATCCAGGATGGCGATGCCGCTGAAGCCCGAGTGGCACAATTGTACAAGGAAGCTTGTCAAATCAGTTTACATTTTCCTTCATAGAATCAACCTGGAATACATTGTTGATACATATCTGGTGGAATGGCTACCTAAGATCCCATGATATGGGATCCAGAGTGAACGAGGAGTAGGGAGCGAACATGAGTAAATTAATCGAAGCGTTAAATCGGCTACAATCGTTGAAAGATGAACCGCCTGTTGCCATCGCCTCTTCTTCTGAACTTGTGACACAGACGGAGTCACCAACTTCCTCCAGGTCTGTGGCCGACTCCGCAGGCGTTTCCAAAAAGCGCAAAGCTAGAAAGTCTAAAGTTCAAGATGGTCCCTTGTTTAATATGGCGTCCAACGATTGGTTAGCTATTCTTCAACAAGAATACCTCAAGAATTTTATTCGTGAAGGTGGGGGTGCCATTAAGGTTGCCGTTTTTCCTGATGAACCCTCTTTGCAAAGTTGCCAACAAGCTTTAGATGGAATGGCAAATACGGAAAATTATGCGACTGCAAATGCTGAAGCTCGATTTACGAAAATTCATATGGTTGAAAAGTTGTTCCACAAGATTGCCAAGCAAGTCGATTGGGACGATTTAGCATACTGCTTTGTCCTCCGTTTGTTAGAGGAACATGGATATCAAATCCCAACGAGCCGCGAGGAATTTTCCTTGCGGCAGGTTGCGGCATTGAACGAGCGGAAAGAGCCAATGCTCCGGCGTGATGTTCAAACGTGGTTAGAAAAATCCATTGAAGGGGATGCCGGACTGTGTCGCGAATTTCGAATGGCTATGATTCGGTTATGCATGGCACAATTTGATGCGGGTGATTCAGATCGCGTGTTGGCGAACGCAGTCAAGGAATGGTTGTGTGGTGATCTTCGGCTCGTGTCTGGTGTGAAAAAAGCCCTGATCTACCAAAAGGTGGCGAGACATAATGCGCGACACATGTTGACGTCCTTAACTCGGTGGTTGCGGTTGGCCGGAAAAGGTGGGCTTATTTTATCGCTGGACATCTCCAGGTATTTTGCCAAGCCCAATGAAATTCCCGCGGATGGTTCATTAGCCTTTACGCCCTCAGCAACGATGGATTTGTTTGAGTTACTGAGACAATTTTTGGATACAGCTGACGAGATTGAGGGTTTGTTAATGGTGGTTCTGGCTCCTCAAGCGTTTCTGACGGATTCCCGCAGAGGTGTTGATCGGTATGAAGCGTTAAAGCTTCGAGTGTGGGACGATATTCGGCCGAAACATCGCCAAAATCCCTTAGCTTCGTTGGTGAGAATTCAGGGTCAAGAAGACGTGAGTCAGGCAGAAACGGCACTCGCTCCGCCTGTCATTCAAGGCCAGGCCACGGTGCCTGAGGTTGAAGCGCGACGAGTGATCGAAGGTCTAAGGGCTGGAGTGCCAAATAAACACGTTGTGACCACGTTAGGTTGTTTGCAGCCGGAGGTAGAGGGGCGGTTTCGCCGCATGTTGGAAGCGACACAGCAAAATGTCACGAGTGGCTCTTGTCCTCGTGGGATGGTGCTGGAAGGTGAATTTGGAAGCGGAAAATCTCACGTGCTTGAATATTTGCAACATTTGGCCCTGGATCATAATTTTATTTGCAGTCGCATCGTCATTAGTAAGGAAACACCACTATATCATCCTGTTCGCCTGTTTTATTCAGCCATTGAATCAGCCATTGTGCCTAATAAGCAAGGAGAAGTCTTTGCAGAAATTGCGGGTCAATGTGATGTATGGACGCCTCGGTATAAGGAATTAGTCGCATGGGCAAATAATCCAGATAGTCACATTGATAGCCGATTTGCCGCGACGTTATTGTTGTACGAGCGGATGAGTTCAGATATGGAATTAGGACATCGGATGGCCCGATTTTGGACAGGCGACCCGATTAGAGTTGGTGATTTGAAAAAAAATCTACAGGAAGCAGGTTTTGGTGGACAATATACGTTTGGACGGGTGCCGGCTACAGAACTCGCGCTGCAACGTTTTCAATTCGCAGCCCGTCTGATGCAGGCGGCAGGCTATGCTGGATGGATTTTATTAGTTGATGAGGCTGAGCTTATCGGGCGTTATTCAGTCAATCAACGAGCGAAGTCCTATGCGGAGGTGGCGCGCTTGATGAATATGATTGATGGGCAGATGCTCCCAGGGCTTGGGACGGTGGTGGCCCTCACGAATGATTTTCGTGATGAGATTTTAGAGAAAAAAGGTGACAGCGTAAAAATGTTGGAGAAGCTTCGAAGTAAGCAAACCGATGCGGATCGAACCTTGGCAGACAAAGCCGAAAAAGGGATGAGTCTGCTCCAGTCTGAACGCATTCCGTTAGGACAGCCCTCCCCCGAGACTATTCAAGAGGTTCACGGAATTGTTCGTGGGCTTCATCTTAAGGGGCATGGGTGGCATATGTGGGACTCTGCTTCTGAGAGCCCAGCACAGATCGAGACCGGAACCAGTATGAGAAAGTATGTGAAAAGTTGGGTGACCGAATGGGATTTCCTTCGCTTGTATCCGGGTGAGGAATGTCAAATTGAAGTGTCCCCTTTGAAGCCTAGCTATGGTGAACCTCAAGATCTCCCAGAAGTTCATTGGGCTGAATCAAGTGACTCTGAAGAACTTGCCTATATTTCTGATGTCCCTTCGAATGTTCCAGATGAGGAGGCTGAATTAGTGGCGCCGACCATTACCTGGGCATCAGAATCTTCGATCCCTCCTTCCTCGTAACAGTCAGTCATTTGGTGTAGCAACCAGTGTCTGTGGTAATCTAACAAGCCGATCATATCGGTAGGATCACCTTGGTCACACAATCTACGAGTTTCTTCTCTGCATTCGACAATAGACTTTCTTCTTGAATCCTACATGAACGTCCCGTCATTCTTGGCATTTTCTGTCTTGTAATCTCTTTGCCGTACGTGTCACACCCTCCTCCTTCCCCTCTATCCACAGTGTTTCGTATGTGGTGGCCCTTAGCAGGCAGTTGGCTCCTGATGGGTGTGGAATTACTGCTCGTCGCGGCAACTATTTCGCGCTTAGCCAATCCGAAAATTCATTTAGCCGCTTATGGTGGTGTGGTCTTTCCACTCTCTCTCTTAATCGAAGCGCCGATCATTATGATGTTGGTCGCTTCCACGGCCTTGTGCAAAGATTGGCCAGCCTACCGCCTCATGCGGAATTTTATGTTGACCTTAGGAGGAAGCCTGACTCTCCTCCATATCATTCTGGCTTTTTCCCCGGTATATGATGTTGTGGTCACCATTTTGTTAGGAGTTCCAGAGAGTATTTGGGAGCCTGCCAGAATGGGTTTGCAATTGATGACCCCATGGACCATGGCGATTGCCGTGAGACGGTTTTTCCAGGGGTTGATTATTCGTGCAGGCCGTACACGATTGGTTGGGTTGGGAACACTCATCCGATTAGGCGTCAGTGCGTCAGTTTTGCTGGTTGGCTTGGTGATGCAAAGTGTATCAGGAATTGCCGTGGCGACGGTGGCGCTTTCCGCTGGCGTGCTTGCTGAGGCCGGATTTATGTTTCTCTGTGTTAGGCCCATTGTGCATGACTTACAACACAATACAGCAGTCCCAGAGAGCCAACTTTCGCTGCAGTACTTAGTCAAATTTTATTGGCCGTTAGCCCTGACGCCATTGATCACTTTAGCTACGATTTCTATTGGAAGCGCGGCTATCAGCCGCATGCCGAGGGCGTTGGACTCTTTGGCGGTATGGCCGGTGTTAGGCGGGCTCACCTTTATGTTTCGAAGTGTGGGCATAGCGGTACAGGAGGTCGTGGTGACGTTCTCTGATCGACCGCAATTTCTTCGTCCCATACAACAATTTGTCTGGTTCGTGGCGTTGGGGGCTAGTGCGACGTTGCTGGTCATCGCGGTCACGCCCCTTTCAACTTTATGGTTCGAGTCTGTAGCCGCGCTGAGTCCGGAGCTCTCTGTGCTGGCCAGCTCGGCGTTATGGATGGCTATTATTTTGCCAGCACTCAGTCCTTGGGAAAGTTACTTTCAGGGAGAACTGGTCGCTCGAGGGGCGACGACCTATGTGACGCAAGCCGTGAGTTTATATTTGTTAGGAAGTTCATTCGTCTTAATCATGGGCATTCTGTATGGACAGATTGCAGGATTGTTTGTAGGTGTGGCCGCGACTCTCACGGGCATGAGTGTCCAGCTGTGGTGGCTGTGGATGCACAGTCAAACCATGCGAGAGGGACGACGAGCGCTTGTATAACGTGATCTATTGAATGCGGGATATCTGGTCGATGCTCGCTTCATCTGGTCTTGAGCTATCTTTTCTAACAAACTCGGCATATTGAATGAAATTACATACAAGGTGCATGGATTTTCATGCATCATTCTCATGATGTAGAAAAAGAAGTTTTTTGTTAACATATTGAATTATTTAAAGAAAAATGCCTGAATGCATACGGTCTATAATTGGAACATTCTTTGCTTTTCTTTACGTACGTATGAGTAAAATTTTGGTCATAGAAGACGATCAACTGGTGCGAGACTCTGTGTCACTCTCGTTGGAATCAGTTGGTTATGAGGTGATGGAGGTTGCAACGTGTCAGGAAGGTCTTCAGAACCAGAAGCAATTTGGTGCGTCGGTGATCATTTCTGATGTTGTGTCCTTAGAACATGATGGAGGAGAGCTTCTTCGTCAGATGTGCCAGCAATCTTCAGATCTACCTCTGATTACGCTTATGGGAACCTTGGCTGCTTCTGATAGGACACCGCCGCGTTCTCAATCCAATGTGCCCCCGTCTGCTCACACCCTACAAAAGCCCTTTACCCTCGACGAACTCCTTGCGACTGTTCAAAACGCCTTAACACACTAAAGGTCTGTTGAAAAAAGCCGCCAGTGGCGTTCTCGCTAAATTCCGGTGTTCACGTACGAAAGGTACGCTCCGCGCCCGAATTTGGCTGCGGCCTTGCTGGACGGATTTTTTGAACAGACCCGAAGCTGCTCATGTTCAAGGCGCCTCTGGTCTCATTAGCCCATGAAGAATATGATTATTCAACCCTCCCACTAAGGCCTGTTAGCGTCTCTCTCGCTACCTCACTTTCCGTATCAGACTGTTTATCATTCAATCAGCACAGAAATTTTGAGCCGACTGTACATGTTGACAGGATCCCTGTGATCAGTCGCTGGGGGGTTCGAAATGACCTGGAGGACGTGAACCCCATGGAAGGGTCGTGGCACGGATTTGTTTAGACAAGCTTTGCAAGTTCACATGGGCAGCTCGAATGAGTTTCGGGTCTCCATGATGAATGAGATTGGTCAGTAAGACGAACAATTCCGGATGGTCCCGGCGGACTTGAATCATGCGCTCAAACAAAGGGTCTATTGAAAGGTCTTCCGGAAGAACAGGGTCATCTTCATCAGCATCGTTCCATAGTCGTTGGATTACTTGCGGGTCGTCATGAAGCCAGGATGTTGGAACAGCCAGTTGGTTGGCAATTGTGTCGAGCAAAGAGAGGGAAGGGTCTAGACTTCCATTGTGAAGCGATTCTAAGTTGTCGAGCGTGATATCAGTTTGGTGGGACAATTGAGCGAGAGTCAGCTGACGATACTGACACCATTGTTCAAGATACAGTTGTTTCGACATGGGCGGATCATAGCCAACGGATTGGAGCATGTCTACCGTTGGACTCATGCGTAGAAAAGGTGCTGTCTACCAATATGAGGGAGTTCAGCTTGGACGTCTCAATCCGAGATTAGGTAGAGTGCATCTATGAGACGCTGTCTGCTGTCTTCATTTATCAGTGTGGTCATGATGGGCCTTTGTTGCCCCTTTCTTGTTGTGGCCATGGTGGCACCGAGTCAGGTGGCGGTTTTGGCCAACGACCAAAGTACTGAAAGCATGGAGCTGGCGACATATTACATGGAGCGTCGAGGTATTCCGTCGGCCAATCGTATTGTTCTTGACTTGCCTACCACCGATAGCATCAGTCGTGAGATGTATGAACAAGATCTGCTCAAGCCCGTGCGAGCGGCGTTGGAACAAAAAGGGCTGACCAAGACAATCAAAGTTTTGGTCACGATGTATGGCGTGCCACTGCGAGTCCAAGCGCCAAAGCTGACGACGCAAGAAGAGGAATGGATCGAAGATGCTCGAGGATGGGTGGAGTCAGCCATGAGTCTGCTTCGCGATGAGGAACAGAAGGTCCTCAAACCGCAAGCAAGTTTGACGCCAGCCTCTCAAGCTTCTCGCGAATCCCTGATTCCATTAGCAGAAACCGGAAAAAAAATGACGCCCTCTCAGATCCGTCAATGGCGAAAGCGGTTGACGGAGGTACTCAATGAGATTCGTCAGGATATTGAGCGTCATCAAAACGTGAAGGAAAAGACCTCGCAGGTTGGCTCGCTCGAAAAAGTCATTCGACGTGTGTTTGGAAAGGTTGACGTAAAAGCAGATAGCAAACAAATGGCTGGTTCATCAATTGGTGCCCAGCGTGAGGAATTCATGGTTCAGAAGATGCTGGCGAGCCTCATGCATGATCCATCACCGAAGAAGCGCACTCGTGCATATACTGTGGTGCAAGAGTCATATGGTTTGTGGGGAGTTCTGGCATTTGCGCAATGGGAAATGGAGCGATATCAACAGGTTGATGGAAGTGCGAGTCTTGATAGTGAACTGAGTTTTCTCTGGTGGGAATCTGGAACATATCCGCTTGCCAGTCGTCTCCCCAATCCATTCTATATCGGACACGTAGGAAAGCTCGATGATTGGCCACTACCGCTTCTCATGGTCAGTCGGATCGACGCCCCCACAGTTAGTCTTGCGCAAGGGATGATTGATCAGGCGATGGAAACGGAAGTTCGTGGATTGTTGGGCAATGTCTATGTGGATGCCCGTGGAAAGAAAAAAGGCCCACCGCTTTCATATGGTTTTTACGACGCAGATTTGCAAGATTTCGCCAACACATTTAGAGCAGTTTCAAGCTACCCAATGACGTTAGAAAACACAGAGCAACGTTTGAGCCAACCGGGGCAAGCGCCAGATGTGGCACTGTATGTCGGATGGTATCGGCTGAGGCATTATGAGGATGCCTTTACGTTTAATCCTGGCTCAATTGGCTATCATATTGCCTCTGGGGAAGCTGTCAGCATTCACAGCCCAAGAGAGCCAGGGTGGTGTAAAAATGCGTTGGAGCGGGGGATTACGGTGACGCTGGGTCCCGTTGGTGAACCCTATTTGGATGCGTTCCCTTTACCGACAGAGTTTTTTGGGTTGTTATATTCCGGAAAATATTCATTGGTGGAAGCGTACTATCTGTCTATTCGGTATTTGAGTTGGAAGATGGTGTTATTTGGCGACCCACTGTATCGCCCTTGGTCCCAGTCCATTGAGGAACGAGAGCAAGTGGCGCGCACACTCTTGCACAATCGACCGTTTCCTGTTGCTCCAGCACAACATGTGTTTCCCGCTCTTGATACCACGCAAGATCGTTCTCAGTTGCCTGGAAAATATGTTTCTTATGATTCGAGGGTATTGAGTCCATAAATGATGATGACTGAACTGTTGGATTGAAAGAGAAGGATGCTGAGAAAGGTACAACCGTCGCCTTCCCGTTCCTATTGGACCTGGCCGAGTCCCGTCGGCGCTTTATTATTGGTTCATGATGGGAAAGGTCTTTGTCGATTACAATTTCAAGATGGGGATCATCCTCTGGACATAGATGAGAATTGGAAGAAGCAACGCAGCCCGTTTACAACTGTCATGAAACAACTTGAAGAATACTTTGCCGGTCGATTGCAACGCTTTACTATTCCCTTATCGATGGAAGGGACAGCATTTCAGCGTTCGGTTTGGCATGCCCTCAAGACGATACCCTATGGGAAAACTGTGTCGTATGGTGCCATCTCAAAAAAGATTGGCAATCCCAAAGCTTCTCGGGCTGTTGGAGCTGCTAATGGACAAAACCCTGTTTCGATTATTGTGCCCTGTCATCGGGTTATTGGGGCGAATGGGAAGCTGGTGGGATACGGTGGCGGGCTGCCCATCAAAACGGCTCTATTGGAATTAGAGCAATCCAAACAGTAAACCCCTAACACTTCCTCCGCCCACTTTTCACACGCTGATAACAATTGATTGAACCACTGTTCTTTTAATGTCGGGTTTCGCCCCGGTAGACGAGTCACTTTTGTTTCGGCAAAAGTAACCAAAACCATTGACGCCCAGTCCGGCCACTTTGGAAGGGATAAACGTCAGAGAGGAGAGCGGACCAACTCGCTCCGCTCAAACACGGTCCGCAGAATGATAGGAACGTTCATCCCGAAGGCCTGACTGCAGGCGTCGGAAATGACGAATTGGAAAGACTTTGGCATACGAGGTTCTGTCATTTTGCAAAAGGATCTCGGCTGCCGGGCCGATACCCGGCATCACAGAAAATGAAAGTGATACCAAAGTTCAATTGGATCTGAATGAATGATGGCGGTGTGGCGTCAGGTGTCCCTGACTTGCCAGGCCATTCTTAAGACGAATAAAAGGACGGTTGTTTGTTGGTGGGGACGACAGCGGAATGGGTTTGGGTGATGGCGGCTTGGATATCTTTGACGTATCGGCTCAAACATTCGTGAATGACCGGGAAGGCCAACTCGTCCCACGGAATATCCTGAAGGGCAACAAGTTCGACCTCCAGGCTTTCGGGTCCCGGTTTAAAGTTCAGGTTTTGGAGATGGGCTCGGTACACAACATAGACTTGAGAGACATGAGGCAGGCTGAAGAGGCCCAAGAGGGAATGAATCTGGATGTCGGCATGGGCTTCTTCAAGAGTTTCTCGTGCGGCAGCCTCCTCTGTGCTTTCACTTACCTCCATGAACCCGGCGGGAAAGGTCCAGAGTCCTACTCGAGGTTCGATGGCTCGGCGGCACAGGAGGATTTTATCCTCCCATTCCGGGATGGTGCCAGCGACAATTTTAGGGTTTTGGTAGTGAATCGTCTGACAGGCTGTGCAAACGGCACGTAGAAGGGTTTCCCCTTCAGGAATTTTTTGCTCGACGTGGGCTCCGCATTCACTGCAAAAATTGATTGCTGGGAACATGTGTTTCCTTGTGTGTTTGGGGAAATACGGCTGAATAATTCTCCTTGTTCATCATACCTGGAATGGCCGCAATTTCAAATCAGCGTACAACTCATCACGTAGGATCTGGACGTAGCAGATGGGCTTATATGCCTGTCTGTTTATGATTGTGGATGAGCGTATTCCTTTGGTAAGGTTGTTCTCCATTTTTCGGTCAATGAACCCCATTTTGCAACGTTTGAGTGAGTAAAGGATTAAGCCCGTATGAGTGCGAACGATAAACAAGTGATCTTTTCCTTGATGGGTGTTGGGAAAATTCATCCACCCAAAAAGCAGGTCCTGAAAGATATTTATTTGTCTTTTTATTATGGCGCGAAAATTGGGGTGTTAGGGTTGAATGGATCCGGGAAAAGTTCACTGCTTCGGATTATTGCTGGGGTGGATCCTGACTATGTTGGGGAAATCAGTTTTTCCAAAGGGTATTCGGTTGGTTTCTTTGAGCAAGAACCCCATCTTGAGGCCGGGAAGACAGTCAAAGAAGTGGTGGAAGAAGGCCGCGCCGAAGTCGTGCAACTCTTAAAGGATTATGAAGCCATTAGTCAGAAATT
>JAVJHY011535891.1:0-45144 GCA_035593235.1 Phascolosoma agassizii | reverse complement strand
CGGTTGCTTTCCGTTTCGATGAACGCGAGGTCCGTAATCTCAGTTCTCTCATGCGCACCGTGATTGTCATCCCGCACGCCACCACGGCCGCGTTCCACAAGCAAGGTTCCGAGGGTTTCCTCGAGGTTTTGAAGCTGGATGCTGAGCGAGGGCTGCGAGATGCCGCGGCCGACGGCCAGCAAGAAGAGTGGCACCAATAAAAGCGCGACCGAGCCCGGAAGGGGCAGGAGGAAGAAGCCCACGACCATGATCGCGCCGCCGACAGTAACCAGGGCGCGCTCGGGGTAACGCTCGGCCAGCCGCTTCATGGGGATCGTGGCGTCGGCCAAAGCCTGAAGCTCGGCGTCTGTGGGAGCGTGCTCGCGTTGGCTGGAAAGCATTGGCGTCCGGACCTCGCCCGGTGCCACCGCGTTGACCCGGATGTTCTGCTCGACATGATCGAGGGCCATGGCCCGAGTCAACTGGTGAACGGCGCCCTTTGATACGCAGTACGCGGTTGAGCCGGAAGCAGCGACACCACCCCAGATGCTGCCGAAGTTAACGATGACCCCGCCCCCCTGGGTCGTCATATGGGCCACCGCGGCGCGACAGAGATAGAACATGCCATCGACGTTGACACCCATGACCCGCTTCCAGTCATCGTCGCTGGTGCCGAGAGCGTCGGCTCGGTGAATGGTGCCGGCCGCATTGACGAGAACGTCGAGTCTGCCGTGTCGATCGACGATGGCATCGATGGTTGATCGACAGAAGGCGCTGTCACTCACGTCGCCAATCACCACAGACTCGGAGCCGATTTCGGCCCCAACCTCCATGGCCTTGGTTTCGTCCCGATCGATGATGGCAACCGTGGCTCCCAGCATGGCAAACTCTCGTGCGCTGGCCGCTCCCATGCCCGATGCCGCTCCGGTGATGGCCACCACCTTGTCGGCAAAGCTGCCGGTGGTTCGGTTCACTCGTTCGCTCCTCTGATTCGAAGGGGGATTGTCGCCGCAGGTCGACCAGCGGACGATAGCCCAAACGGTCGATCGCGCCGGGGCGTCATGCCCTCGACCTCGGTTAGGAGCCGATGACAAGAACCTCGGGGGTGAATCCCCTGTTCATCAACAACTCATCGAGCTCTCCGTCATCGGCATCACAGACCACAATCACCTGTGCATCACCCCGACCCGTCGCAACAGCCAGCGCACTCTCCATGAGGGTGGACCGATCTCCAATCATCTGATCGATGACGCAGGTCGGGCCGCCGGGGTCGTAGATCGGCGGCGTCATGCTTGGAGACCCGACGACGTAGCCGTTGTGATCGTCGGTGACGACGAGGGCCCCGGGAAGGTCAGGGGAGAACGGCCGACCGCCAAAGGTGTGAGTCGGTGCCCGGTCCGGGCTCAGTTCAAAAGTCGGCAGAGCAATGCGGGAGCTGTCGCCGTCCTCCGGCTGCACGCCGGCGGTACCCATGGCGTAGTAGGTCGAGATCCGCCGCAGTCCGGCGCCGGCCAACTCGGTTTGGCGGCGCTCGTCTGCCACGGCCACACAGGTGGTCCAGGGGTCAGGGTTGGTCTCGATCAACAACGGGACGACCTCTGACCATCGCTGTTGATCATCGATACAGAGATCATCGACCCAGACGTGGTTGTCCTGGTCGATGCGAACAAAGAACCCGAAGACGGACCCTCCATCATCAAACACCAGCGTCTCGTGGTCATCGGAACTCACGATGAAGGCCAGGAAGTTGCCGTGCCCTTCATCGGCCCCTTCTCTGGGTTTGAAATAGACCGGCGACCATGCGGCCAGCTGATGACGCTGGGCCCGCGTCAGTGACACGATCACCTCAAGATCGTCTACGGTTGCGTCTCGTAGGTTTGGCATCATCGCTTTCTTCCATCACTTTGGCGTCGGTCAGGGCCGCACCAAGAGCTTGCCGATGTGGCCGCCGTCGAACAGTGTGGCCAGCGCATCGGGAAACTGCTCGATTCCGTCTCGAACCGTTTCCCTCATGACCACGTCACCCGACTCGAGCCAGGCCGCCAGCTGTGCTTCGGCGGCGGGCCACCGATCCCGGAAATGGAGCACCGTGAATCCCTCCATCCGTGCGTAGCGCTCGGCCAACTTCAGGTAGTTGTTCGGCCCCGCAACCCCGTCGGCGCTTCCATACTGGGCGATTGCTCCACAGATCACCACTCTGCCCCGCTCGGCGATCTGATCGAGCACGATGTCGAGAATGGGATTGCCGACGTTGTCGAAGAACACATCGACCCCGCCCGGTGCCAGCTCCGAGAGCTGGGCGCCGACATCCTCGGCCTTGTAGTCGATGGCCGCCGAGAGCCCGAGCTCCTCAGTCAGAAAGGCCTTCTTGTCTGGGCCTCCGGCGATACCGATCACGGTCGCCCCATCGTTCTTGGCCACCTGAGCGGCGATCGAACCGACCGCCCCCGCTGCGGCCGAGACCACGACGGTCTCCCCGGCCTGGGGTTGGCCCACCGACCGCATGCCGACAAAAGCGGTGACCCCGGTCGTCATGCCGAGGGCTCCGAGATAGGTAACGGCCGGTGCGATCGAGGTGTCGAGTTTGCGGAGCGCTGCTGCCGGGACGGTGGGGTGCGTCTGGGCGCCGAGGGGACCGAACACGACATCACCGGGTTCGAATGATGCATCAGCGCTCGCTTCGACCACCCCAACGCCCAACGCCGTCACCGAGTCACCGATATTGGTCCGCTGATGGAAACCGCTCTCGCTCAATGTTGTGACGATGAAGGCATCGATGCCGAGAGCCTCGGTCGCCACCAGAACCTGACCATGGGTCGGGTCGGCGGCGGCTTGAGACTCGATGCGAAAGTGCTCCGGAGCTGGGCGACCGGGAGGCCGCTCGTGGAGTATGACCCGGGTGTTGACCAGCTTTGCCATGTCACATGCCCCCATCGATCGAGATGACTTGGCCGGTGACCCACGATGCGCCGGGAGAGCAGAGAAAGAGCGCGGCCGCTCCCAGATCGGTGGGGGTGCCCAATCGGCCTGCGGGTAGCCGCAACCCTTTCTCGAGTTTCGGTAGGTCTGCTTCTGTGAGGTTCAATGCGGTCATCATGATCTCCGTCGGTACGGCACCGGGCATGATTCCGTTGACCCGAACTCGGGGCCCGAGCTCCTTGGCCATGGTCACCGTCAGGGAGTTGACCCCGGCCTTGGCCGCCGCGTAGTGGCCGCTGCCCTTGACCGTCTGGTCGGCGGCCCGCGAGGAAATGTTGACGATGCGTCCCCCATCTTCCATGCGCCGAGCCGCAGCGGCGCTGCAGACCCAGACCGCGGTCAGGTTCAGCCGCAGGGTGGCCTCCCACTCCTCACGGTCGAGATCGACCAGCGGTGATTGGATTGGCGAGCCGCCCGCGTTGTTAACCCAGATGTCGAGCCGCCCGAACTCGTTCACCGCTGCATCGACAAGAGCGTCGACCTCTCGATCGTCTGTGACGTCGGTTGGCACCGCCACCGCCTGCCCACCGGCAGACCGGATGTCGTTGGCGACGCGTTCGATCTCGTTGATTCGCCGCGCCGCACAGACGATGGACGCTCCCGCCCCGGCGAGCACTTTGGCGATTCCCTCGCCGATTCCTCGGCCGGCACCGGTCACAACGGCCACCTCGCCAGCAAGGTCAAACAGTTCACTACTCATAGGTTCTCTCAAATCACTTGGTATTCAGCCATCGGTCGGAGGCCGGCAAGCAGCCACCGGGGTCACTCAGCGCTCACCTGGCGGTGCATCCTATAGATCCGACCACCGTCGATCTCGGTCATCCAGGGCTCTACCTCCGGAAAGTAGCCAAGCTCGAAAGCCCCGTCCATAACCACCGAGATGCCGACATCGAACGGTACCGGCTCGCCTCTGATCGAGATGCTATCCGCGACCAGGATCTCCAGCTGGTCCAAGCCGGAGTTGGCCTTCATATCGGCCACGATCTGGTCGACATCGCTCAGCGGGACTCGCATGCCGTAGCTGGGATTCTCTTGGAAGGTGTCGGTCGGCCTTCCCGCCCCGTCGACGACCCAGGCCCCCTTGACCGCATGGCCCGGAATGGCCCCGTCGCGATCAAAGCGGGGGTCGATCTCATAGACATGGCCACCTGGGGTGGAGGCGGCCTCCGACAACAGCTCCGGAGTGAATCGGTGTTTGCGTCGAAACTTCACGGCGCCCCGGGCACCGATCGATTCGTGGGCCGGCTCCGTTCCATGGGCACCGACGCTAGCTTGCATCACCAGCGTCAAACAGTCGGCCGGGAGTCCTACCTTCCGTCGGCGGTTGTTGGCGCGCAGGTCGGCGGCTGCCAGACTGTCGGCCTACGAGGGGAGTGCTGTGGGCACATCGATAGAAGCTTTGACCAATGAGACCGTCGAACTACTCCAGCAGCTGATTCGCAACCAGTGCGTGAACGAGGGAACACCGGAGTCCGGCAACGAGGACCGCAGCGCACGGCTGTTGCGTGATCAACTCGACGGCCTCGGTGTTGACTTCGAGACCTTCGAACCGTCGCCCGGCCGAACTTCGCTCATCGCCAGGTACGAGGGCACCGACCCATCAGCACCGGCGCTGTGCCTCATGGGCCACACCGATGTGGTGCCGGTAAGCGCGGACGGATGGCGCAACGATCCGTTCGGTGGTGAGCTGATTGCCGCCGAAGACGGCACACCCGAAGTGTGGGGCCGGGGTGCGGTCGACATGTTGAATCTGACATCGTCGATGCTGGTGGCGTTCCGAGAAATCGTGCGTTCCGGCACCCGCTACCCCGGCGACATCATCTATTTCGCCGTCGCCGACGAAGAGGCGGGCGGGGTGCTGGGGGCCAAGGATCTGATCGAGAAGAACTGGGACGCCATCAAATGTGACTATGTCCTGACCGAGTACGGCGGTACGCCGTCATTTACCGACAACGGCACCACGGTCCTGCTGACAAACGGCGAGAAGAAAGGGGCATTTCGTCACCTGGCGATTGCCGGTGAACCGGGTCATGGTTCGATGCCGTACGGCACCGACAATGCCCTGATCAAGGCGGCCAAGATCGTCAACCGCCTGACCGAATATCAGCTCGCTCCCAGGATTGATGAGATGTTCCGAGACCGGGTTCGTTCGCTTGGCTTCGCAGCCGACCTCGAAGCAAAGCTGCTCGACCCGGCCCATATTGATGACGCGCTGGCAGAACTTCCACCGGGCATGGCTCGCAACCTCCACTCGTGCTGTCAGATGTCCTTCAGCCCCAACGTGCTCCAGAGCGGCGAAAAGGACAACACCATTCCCGGCTATGCCGAACTGTCGGTCGACATTCGTATGCTTCCCGGCGAGACCCAGGACGATGCCGACCAACACCTGCGGACCATCATCGGCCCGGATCTGTTGCCGTCGGTGACGATCACTCGCAAGTACGATGATGAGCCCGAGGGGCCTGCGATGTCATCCACCGACACACCGCTGTGGTCGGCGCTGGCCGACGCGGTCCAGGTTGCCTACCCAGGCGCCCGGGTGGTGCCGTCCATAGTCACCGGCGGCACCGACGCCCGCTTCTTCCGCCACAAGGGAGTCCCGGCCTACGGCGCTGGGCTGCTCAGCAACAAGGTGTCGTTCTCGGAGTTTCAAAGCCGCTTTCACGGCCACAATGAGCGTATTGACGTCGAGTCACTCCAACTCACAACCCAACTGTGGCTCAACGTCTGTGACCGGCTCTGGATATAGCGCGCTTGGCCGGTTGCTTGATTGCTATACGAGTGCTTCGAAGGCGTCGTGGATCTCCGAGGAACTTCGGCGGGCCCCGGTCTGGAGGTACTCCATGGCCCGGAGTGCCGCATCGTGAGCTTCGCGGCTTGAGCCGGCCACAACGTCTTCAGCCACTCGACAGAAGTAGTCGTGCTGATGGGCATCGACGAAGGTGTAGTGAATGCAGACATCGGTGTGGCCACCGATCAGTATCAGCGTCTCCCTGGTTGCGGAGTATGTCGAGCGCCAACAGGTCGCTGAGACCAAAACCCAGCGGTGGAGCACAGCGCTGTTCCGGCCCGAACAGTCGGCCCCCAATGGCCTGGTCTGGATCCGCCTTCAAGAGACCTGGTGGCCGACCGAATCTCAGTAACTGGTGTGGCTGAGTCGCGGTTGTGGCTGAGACGGGGTTGTGGCCGGGACAGGGTTGTGGCTGAGACGGGCTATCCCGGGCCACCGGCCAAGTGGAAGAGGTACGGCGGTGGCGCTTACCATTGTCGGCAATCGGCTCGACCTCCGGCGCTGCCATCTCCACGAAAGCACAAGCTTGTCTGAACCCCTGCCCGCGACAGCGAATGGCCTGGCCGTACCGACCGATCCCGCTCTGCTGCGTTCTGTCACCGATGCGGAGCGGGCGGCCTACCAACGCGACGGCGTCGTCCGCCTGGCCGGTATCTACCCGCCTGAATGGCTCGAGTTTCTGGAAGCCCAGTTGGTTGATGTCTTCGACAACCGCTCGGCTCGTTCCACGGACCAGCGGTCGGTAACCGGTCACAGCACCGAAGGAATCCGCGTCGACATGGTCGCCTTGGCCAGGGGCCTTCGGAAGGCCCAACCCGAGGTGGCGTTGGCCATCGAGGGTGATGGCATTGAAGAGCTGACCGGACGCAGCGTGGTCGAGACAGACGCAGCGTTCTGGCATCAGGGCCTACGACATCACAACATCGCCGGTCCGCTGCCGGAGATCGTCGCCGCTCTCTCCGACAGCGCCAAGGTCAACTTCTACTCCGACCAACTGTTTCTCAAAGAAGCAGGGTCCAGGATTCGCACCCCATTCCATCAGGACAAGCCGTACTTCATGGTCGACGGTGGTGACGTCGCGGTGTGTTGGGTGCCGGTGGACACCGTCAACGCCGACAACGGGCCGATGGGCTACGTCCTTGGCTCCCATCTGTGGGGTAGGACCTTCAAACCGAGCGACTTTGTGACCGAAACCGGCACCTTTCCCGAACGCGACGGTATCGAACTGGAAGGCCTGGAAACCCTCCCCCCGATCTCGGCCGACGAACATGACCTCACCTATATTGAAGCCGAGCCGGGTGACGTCATCGTTCACAATTGGGCAACCGTTCACGGTTCGGCTGGCAACGTGTCGGTATCGGCGCAACGCCGTGCCGCCTCGGTCCGGTACGCCTGCGAGGGCTGCACGTTCCACTATCGCAAGTCATCGCCGGAGCCGTTTCGCTTCACCATTGAACTGGCCGAAGGAGATCCGCTGGAGTCATCCGACCGGTTCCCGGTCGTCTGGCCAAGAGACGGCTAAAGGGAGACCACGAGATCGATGGCCATGTGACATCGGAGATTCAGACCACAAGCCCGGAGGCGGAGTACGAGGGAAAATGGTTGGCCTTTGCCGCCATCGGCGTCGCATTCGTCACCAACGTCGCGGCCTTCAGTATGGTCTACGTCGCCCTGCCCTCGATCGCCGACGAGTTCGGGGTAACCCTTCGATCCGTGGCCTGGGTCGTTATCGCCCAGTCACTGACCATCAGCTCGTTGATGCTGCCAATGGGGCGAGTGGCCGACATGGTTGGGCGCCGTCGTATGCATCTGTTCGGTCTCACGCTCTTTGCCATCGGTTCGCTGTCGGTGGCGTTGGCGCCGACGTTCGGATTCCTGATCGCGGCCAGGATCGTCATGTCCATCGGCAACGCAATGGGTCAGTCGGTTGGAACGGCCATGGTGGTTGCGGTCTTCCCGGAGCATGAACGGGGAAAGGCCATTGGCAGCCAGACCACCGCGGTGGCCATCGGGGCGGCGTCCGGTCCGATCCTGGGCGGTCTCATACTGCAGGTGCTCCCGTGGCGGGCGATGTTTCTGTTGCTACTGATCCCGATCGCCATCGCCATCATCGTCGGTTATCTCGTTCTCGACGAGGAGCGGGTCAGTCCGGTCCTCGATCGGCGGACGGTCGGCTTCGATTGGGGAGGGGCCACGCTTTCCGCCATGATGGTCATAGGCCTGGTTCTGACCATCAACAACCCTCTGGCCCTGCCCTGGACCTCGCCGCTGTTGTTTGCCGGGGCGATCGCAGTGGTTGCGCTTTTCGTGGTCTGGCTCCGATGGGAGCTCACCACCGATGAACCGATGCTTGAGCTGTCGCTGTTTCGGAATCGGGTTTTCTCGACGGCGGTTGCAGCCCGCATGATCGGCTTCATGGGCTCGACTGCCGTTTTTTTTGTTGCACCTGTGTACCTCATCAGCCTTCGATCGATGGAGGCCGCGGCGGCCGGTGGAGTGCTGTTCCTTAACGCCCTGGGGATGGGGATGGCGGCCCAGCTGTCGGGACGAATGTCCGACCGGTTCGGTAGTCGAAGATTCTCCATGGCCGGGTTCGGTCTTTTCTCGGTGATGGCGTTGGCGCTGTCCACCATGACCGCCGACACACCGCTGCCCTTTGTGATGACTTCACTGCTACTGACCGGGCTCTCGATGGGGCTGTGGAATGTGCCGAACAACAGCACGATCATGGGCTCGGTCCCTGCCAGCCGCCATGGGGTGATCGGCGCCTTCACCAACCTCGTTCGAAATATGGGAAACGTAACGGGCCAGGCCCTGGCTTCGGCGGTGGTTGTCGGGGTGATGGCCAGCCGAGGATTCGATATCCCCCTCAGCGAGATCGCCGACTCGGACGCCGCCGGGGATGCCTTCCTCGCTGGTTGGCGTTGGACCTTCCAAATTTCCGCGGTCCTTGCACTGGGCGGATTCGTGCTCACCGCCACAGCACCAGGGCAGAAGACCGGCTGAGCAAGGCCTCGGGGCTGTGTCGAATCCGCGGCTGCGGACCAGTCCCATCGAGTTTGGTCGCGGCAACCTGCGGGTCCTTGTCAGCGCCGCTGCCGATGAGGTTGGTGACGACATACACCGCAGGGCTGTCAGCCCCTTCGAGACTTTCGATCTGGCCGGGGAAGGCCTGGCTTGCCAGGGTCGACGCCCGTTGCTCGACCGGCAGAAGTTCCAGCACCTCGTTCTTGGCGGTGTAGTTGGCGTAGTTCTTTGGGTGGGCGATGACCGCTCCGAAGTGGTTCGCCAGTCGTTCCAGATGGTGGACCTTAAAACGTTCCCGGTCCTGGGCGGCGAACGAGACGATATTGTGTCGGTCCACAACGTCGACGGCGAATCGGGCCTGTCTCGGCGTGAGGGGCTGCGTCAGGTCAAACCCGTTGACCCGTCGGCCCATCCGGTTCTCCGACGCCAGCGGCGTCATCTCGACCACCGTCAATCCATAGCCCGATCCGTGACAGGAGACACATTCCTGGCCCCCGGTTGCATCGATTCGAATGGAAACGGCCTGTCGCTGCCACCAGTCGGTCGGAGATCTCTGCTACGCCTTAGGAAATGAACCGTCGTCGAATGCTGCTTCTTGTGACCGTCGCCGTTGCCTTCATCGCTGCCGCCTGTGGAGCGAGCACCGGGGCCGGTGTTGCGCCTCCGGTCGACGGCATGCAGATGCGATTCGGCGCGCTGACCGAACGAGAACTTGACCCTGAGGCTGACGGGCGTACCACCACCGCCGCAGTTGGTGGGATGAACGAGTTCGCGGTTGAGCTGTACGGCGCGGTTGGTGACGCTGACGAGGGGAATATCGTTGTCAGCCCCTATAGCGTCACGTTCGCTCTCAGCATGATCTACGCAGGAGCTGCCGGCGAAACCGCGGCCGAGATGGCGGACGTCCTCCACAACGACGGATCGGCCGAGAATTGGCAGGAGGGCATCAACGCCTACGATCTCTCGCTCGACGCCCGCACATTTGACAGCCCGACGGTTTGGAAGGCGGCCAATAAGGTCTGGACCCAACCGGGTTTGGCACTGCGGGACCCCTATCTCGATGTTTTGACCGGGACCTACGGGTCACCGTTGGCCGAGGCTGACTTCGGGTCGAGCGCCGAGGGACAGCGTCGGATCATCAACGCCTGGGTGGCCAAGCAGACCGACGACCGAGTTGAGGAACTGTTCCCGGCCGGCGCATTGGATCCCTCGACGGTGATGGTGCTGGTCAATGCGGTGGCGCTCGATGCACCCTGGGAGTTCCCCTTCGACCCGGCATCGACCAGCGACCAGACGTTCACAAAAGCTGACGGCACAACGGTTTCGGTTCCGATGATGCGCTATGACGAGTTTCTGCCTTCGGGGTGGGGCGAGGACTATCAGGTGGTGGAGCTGCCATATGGCGGTGGCGCGCTGTCCATGGTGGTGATCGTGCCATCGGATCTGGCCCAATTCGAGCGCGACCTGACGATGGCCAAGCTCCAATCGGTTATCGACTCCATCCAGGAGGGCGGCATCCATCTGACAATGCCAAAGTTCTCGGCGAGAACCCATGTCACCCTGAACGACGCGCTGATCGGCCTCGGGATGCCGACGGCCTTCAACGGCGCCGCCGACTTCTCGGGAATGGTCGAAGGTGGCGGGTTGTCCATCGACCGAGTCGAACATGAAGCCTTCATCGATGTCGACGAGCAGGGAACCAGAGCCGCAGCGGCGACCGGAGGATCCATGGCGGCCTCGCATGGTCCGACGGTCGATGTGACGAAGCCATTCCTCTACCTGATCAGAGACCGAGGGGCGGGCACGATTCTATTCATGGGTCGGGTCACTGACCCTTCGGTTGCCCCATAATCACCAGCTGTGGGCGCTCAGAGCCCAGCCGAGTAGTGGCCGGACTAGTGGCCGGACTAGTGGCCGGACTAGTGGGTTGTCAGGGTCTGATCAGGGTTGTCCCCGATTGTGGATGGCACGGCACGGGCGGATGATGGAACTATGAACCGACTACTTGCGCCCCCGAACGGTGCCCACCTTACCGTGGCGGCCCTCGCTCTCTTTGTCCGCATGCTCCTTGGAGGAATCCCCCTGATTGGCGGGCTGATCGGCTTCGTGCTGCTCCTGGTGATCGTGTATCACCTCGCCAGGGTTGCCCTCAACATCACCAGAAACACCCCGTCGAGGGTCTGAGTACCCGATAAACCCACTCCCGCCCGCCATCGCAGGGCTACCGTTTTCCATGACCGCTCACCGTTCGCCCGGGCTCTCCGCCGGGGGTCGAGCTCATCCCAGCATCGCCCGCCCGACAGAACCGAGCTCCAGGATCTCCACCCTGTAGCGCTGCGGGTCACCGCTGATACGCAGCCACCCATCATCGGTGGAGCGTTGGTAGGTCTGGTCCGGAGCACACCTTGGGCAGGTGCAGGGAGGCGTGAACAGCGGATTGGGCGCTGAATCACCCTCGTTCACAACCGCGGTGCAGTCCTGTTGGTTCACCAATACCACCTTTGCCCGACATTGGGACTGCGTCAACCACGTGAAGCTGCCGTTCTCGGTACTGCCCGGCTGAGATGTTCAGTAGGTCGCGGCGCCCCAGGTATCGCTGAAGACGACCTCGTCGAGGCCGATGCGGTCGAGCTTGGTCGGAAAGTCCTTCGGACGATGGCCAACCGCGATATGGGCCGCGGTGATCACGTCTTCGGGGATGTTCAGCAGCTCCTTGACCTGAGGTTCGAACATGCAAAGCAGCGTGGTGAGCGCAGCGCCGATTCCCGCCTCGCGGCATCCCAACAGGAAATTCTGTACCGCGGGATAGATCGAGCCGCCGCCGACCACGGACAAGCGCTCCAGTTCGGTGTCGGTTGGGTGCACCCCATCCAGGTGGGCGCAGGCGATGACCATGACCGGAACATCCTGCAGGTGATCGGCGAAATGATCTGCGTTGCGAAGAACCCGGTCGAGCTTCTCGGCACCAATTTCAATGTCGCCGGTCTGAGCGGCCGACAAATAGGCTTTCCAGGGAACCCGGTACCACTCGGCCAACTGATTCCGAGCATCCTGATCTCGCACCACGATGAATCGCACCGGTTGTCGGTTTCCGCCCTGTGGGGCGAACCGGGCGTAGTCGAAAGCAGGCTGAAGCTGCTCGTCGGTCACCGGTTCGTCTGTGAAGTAGCGGGACGTTACGGCGGTACGAATTGCGTCGCCGAGTTCCATATGAATTCCCCTTGTCAAAAGACCGCTTGCGCCTTGGCTGGCCAAGCTAGTCCACGGGTGGACCGGTGGCTATCGCGTCGACCGCGCCGATGGTCAGGAGAGCAGCTCGGCCTTGATGGCGGCCACCGCTTCGAGCTCGGTTTGTCCGTCCGCTCCAACCGGTGTCAGGTTCAACGTGCTGGCTCCGGCTTCGACATAGGGTCGCAGGAACTCGGCGATCTCGGCCGGTGTTCCACATGGGGTATAGCGAGCGAACGGCTCGAAGGGGATCCGGTAGAACCGCTCCATGGCGGCTGAAACGAACTGTTGTCCCTCATCGGCGGTATCGCCGACGCCCAGCCACAGCTGCAACCCATGCTGTGTCATGGCGTCGGCTCGTCCGGCCTGCGCCGCGGCTTGACCCGCGATTTCGATGCCTTCACCGAAACGGCGAGGGGAACACCAGGTTGCCAACCAGCCGTCGCCCAATCGCCCTGCCCGCTGCAGCGCAGCGTTGGAGCGGCCACCGATCACGAACGGCACCGCCGGTTTCGGTGTCGGTTTTATCAGTGCCTTTTCGAGGTCGTAGAAACGGCCGTCGCCATCGACGGCCTCCCCGGCCAACAGCCGACGAACCATGTCGAGAGCAACATCGGTCTGTTTGCCTCTGGTTGCGGGATCGATCCCACACACCTCGAACTCACGTCGGTCCTCACCACCGACCCCGACACCGATGGTGACCCGGTCGGGAGCGGCCTGGGCCAGGGTGGCGATTTGCCTGGCCGCCACAACCGGGTGTCGCAGGGCCAGTAGGTAGACACCGACGTAGACACTGAGGCGCGGTTCGGCCGCCGCGATGGTGGCCATCTGAACGATCCCGTCCGAGCCGTGACCGCCTTGGAAGCTGACGTGGTCGGCGCAGAAGACATGGTCGATCCCACCCGCCACCACAGCGGACAGCCGGGCCCGCTGATCGTCCGCTGAGATCTCCCAGAAGTCCCACGGAGTGGAGATACCAACCTGCAGCCCTGTATCGGAGCTGGTCTGCTGTGCATTCGGGTCGCCACCCGACGCTGTCTTGGTCGTGCTGTCTACCACACCGCTCCCTCTGCTTTGAGTGTCAGGATCTGATCATCGTCGAAACCCAGCTCGGCCAGAATGTCATCGGTATGTTCGGCGTACTCGGCGGCCAAGCCGCGGGTGCCGCTCCACCGATCAACGTCGAACGGAGCGGGAGGCCCAACAAAGCCATCATCGAAGGTGACCAGATAGTCGTTGGCCTTGATGTGTTCGTCCTCAGCCAGGTCCTCCAGGCGATTGACCGGGGCGACCCAGATGTCGGCGGTTCGAAGCCGCTCCCACCAGTGTTTGGTCTGCCTGGTCTTCAGGTGAGCGCCGAACAGTTCCCGGAACCGATCCCGGTTGTCGATGACGTCGTCAAAGGTGGCGAACCGCGGGTCGTTCAGCAGGTGACCGAGGTCCGTCACGTCGGCGATGGCCAGCCACTGCGCTTGCTGTAGCGCGGCAATGGCGATCCAGCCGTCTGCGGTTTCATAGACGGTGAACAGTGGATTGGTTGTGGCATCGGGTCTGAAGCGTTCCATACGCTGGCCGAGACTGGCCGCAAGGCCGACGCCCTGCAGCTGCATCCACAGCAGGGATTGGGTCTGCGATGTTCCAACGACGCAGCCGTTGCCGGTTTTGGCCCGCTTCAACAGACCGGCCATGATGGCCGAGGCCATATTGGTGCCGGTCAGGATGTCACTCATGGAACCCGGCGGGTAGTTGGGGGTGCCGTCTGGCGAGGTGCTGTCCATGAACCCGCCGAAGGCCATGCCGACGGTGTCCTGACAAGGATCATCGGCCAGCGGCCCTGTTGTCCCGAAGCCGGCACCCCGGCAGTAAATCAGAGCCGGGTTGATGGCCATCAACGTCTCGGCATCGGCCCCGGAGGCGTCAAGCCCCGCCGATCGCATGTTGGTCAGGAAGACGTCGGCCTCGGCTATCAATTGATGGAACACCGGCCGCCCGGCTTCGGAGTTTATGTCGAGGGCGATGGCCCGCTTGTTTCGATTGAGCGAGGCGTAGAGCCACTCCCGGCCCCGGTCGTCGAACTCGATCCCGAACACACTTTTGAAAGTGCGCATGTGGTCAAGCTGCCCGACTCGCTCGATCTTGATCACCTCTGCGCCAAGGCTGGCCAACACCAGCCCGGAGACCGGCCCCTGAACGTACATCGACAGCTCGACGACCTTCAGGCCGGCCAACGGTCCCTGTTCGTCAAAGTCGATTTCGTCGCCGGACACCGTTTTGGTGTTGGGCTGCTGATTCGTTGCGCCGGTCATGGGTAGAAAGGGTCGCACCGACTTCGGGCCGACGCAAAAGGCTCGGACCGGATGATTGCCTGCCTGCTCCGGCACAGTCCGGCAAGTATTCTCGGCTTCCTGAAATTTCCTGGCTGACCTCGGCGAAGTAGGCTTTTGACAAGCTTTGACCGTGATCAGGAGTGAGCAGGATGGCCCTTACAACCAGCGACCATGTCGAAAGCGCGCCGAGGGTGATCGACACACCGATCATCTCCGCAGACTCGCATATAACCGAGCCGGGTTGGACCTATGTCGACAACGTCGACCCGGCCTACCGGGATCAGGCTCCGTATATGACAGACGAAGCGCCGGACGGCGCCACCTTCCATGTGCCCGGCATGTCCTACAAGATTCACCTCGGCCTTCACTCCGCCGCAGGCAAGCCTGCCGACGAGCTGTTCATGAAGGGCGTCCCGTTCGAAGGGTTGCACCGCGCCGGCTGGGATTCGACCGAGCGGGTGGCGGCCCAGCAGCGTGACGGCATCGATGGTGAGGTCATCTATCCCTCTGTTGGCATGCTGCTGTGCAATCATCCCGACCTCGATCTAAAGAAGGCGCTCTTCGACGGGTACAACCGTTGGATCTCGGACTACTGCTCGGTCGCTCCCGATCGTCTCTACGGCTGTGGGCAGACCGCACTGCGGACCCCGGAGGAGGGCATCGCCGACCTTGAGATCATCGCCGCAGCCGGGCTTCGGGGTGTGATGCTGCCGGGAACCCCCGGTCCGGCCTACGAAAAAGACGGACCGGACTACGACGACCCGGTCTGGGACGAGCTCTATCAGGCCTCGCTTGACCTCGGGCTTGTGCTCTCGTTCCACATCCTTACCGGTCAGTCCTATAAGGCCCGAGGTCCGAAGCTCAACAACTTCATGTCCATCATTCGGGGCAACCAGGACCTGATCGGCACCTTCGTGTTCGGCGGCGTCTTCGACCGCAAGCCGGATCTCAAGATCGTCTGCGTCGAGGCTGATGCCGGCTGGGTGCCGCACTACAGCTACCGAATGGACCATGCCTACAACCGGCACCGCAACTGGCTCAAGGGGTCCGATCTTCAACGCCGTCCCAGCGAGTACTTCGCCGACCACATCAAGGTCACCTTCCAGGATGACTGGTCAGCGTTCCGGATGGCCGAGGCCGGCCTGATTCAGCCGGAGCAGCTGATGTGGGCCAACGACTATCCACACAGCGATTCCACCTGGCCGTTCAGCCAGGACATGCTGTCAACGCAGACCGCAGACCTGACCGAGGATGCCCGGAACAAGATCCTCGGCGGAAACGTGGTGGAGCTCTACGGGCTTCAGGACCTCTTTCCTCAGAGCTGACCCAGTAGTTGATGAGCAGGACGCGTGAAGGAGCGTGAGCAATGTTGAGCGCTGAACAACTGGCGAACTATCACCGAGACGGGTTTCTGGTTCTGAAGGGCCGGATTCCCGAGGCGGATATTCAGCGCTTCGAGACGGCGGTGGAAAGAAACCCGCCGCTCGACGGCACCCTGGATCCGTCTGCTCCGAACTACCCCGAGCCGGGGCGGTACACGCTGGCCCTCAACTGCCTGAAGGATCCCGATCTGGCATACCTGGCCGAGCATCCGGCCATCGTTCCTGCGGTGGCCGAGATACTGGGAGACGAGCCCCGCCTTACCGCCTACGTGATCTATGACCGCACCCCGGGCGGTGCCGGCCTACCGTCTCACAACGACTACAAGCGGTGGCGCCCCGTCGGCTCTTCAATGAACTGGGCCTTCACCATCGTCCCATTCTGCGACTTTGACGCCGAAGCGGGCCGACTCCTGGTGGCGCCGGGATCTCATCAACTTCATCGCATCGCCGAAGGTCCGGAGCGCCCGCTGTGCGTCGACCCTCCGGCCAGGCCTGCCGAGTCTGACTTCGTCGACCCGGGGCTGCAACGGGGTGACCTGCTGTTGATGAACATGCACCTCTGGCACAGGGCCGAAGACAACTCCTCGAATCATCATCGCGTCGGGGCGTTCAATAAATACGCGGCCGCCGCAGCGCCGCCGGCGACCGGCTACTTCCTGTTCGACGATGACGTCTACAACGCCCTGACACCGGCGGGCCAAGAACTGCTGGCGGTGCACAGCAGTAAGGCGATCGAAACCACGCGCCTGCTGTTGATGCGAGGTGACGAGAGGCCGGAGTTCCTTTTTGCAAACAGTGGGGAGTCCGATGAGGGACCAGGCCTGCCCGGTGGACCGACGTTCGTTGAGCAGGCCATCCCCGACTGGGATCGGGGAAACTACATCGCCGCGTTACAGGCCGCGGTCCGCGATCAGCTGCGGATCGAACTGCCATGGGTGTCGTACATCGGGGATTTCGACGAGGGCGATCACCTGTGTAGGGTCTACGCCTACACCCTGACCGGCCTGGGCTTTCCGGTGCCGTACAGTGAAGGTCGGTGGCTGACCAGGGACGCGCTGGCCGCCGAGATGGACCGTTCAGCCCACGGCTATGAGCTTGAGGCGGTCGACCGCTGGCTCGATCCTTCTGTGGTCCGAGGCAAGGGCGTGACCCAGGCTCAGAGCCGGGTCAACCAGTACGCCTATTGAACCGACCATCCCCGGCATGCTGAGCGGGCTAGCTCCGATGGTCGATGTACGCATCGGCGAGCTCGACCAGCCGATCCCGGCCGAAGCTTGGGTCATGGCCGCCGTGGACGATGGTGGCCGGCGTTCGACGGAGCCTGGCCATGGTTTCCAGATAGTCGGTGATGTTGCTGTCCGCAAGCGTGTCGAGGAGCGGCCCATCATAGATCGCATCTCCGGTGAACAGTGTGCCGGTCCCGTGTTCCCAGAGCCCGATGTTGCCCGGCGAATGGCCGGGAAGGTGAAGCACCTCGAACGAACGGTCTCCGAGGTCTACCCGATCACCGTCATCCACCACGAGGTTGGGAACGGTTGGGGTAATGGCGAATGCTTTCGGGTCATAGCCATCATGGGGCAGTGCATCGAGAAGGCTTTCGTCTTCGATGCCGTACCCGGCGTTTGATAGGAAATCCAGGGTCCCCTGATCAAAGTGGTCTCGAATCATGCCTCCGAATTCACGATAGGGGCTCATTCTGGGGGCTTCGATCCGATGCATCATCCGGGTCTCGAACTCGTGCAACCCGCCGACGTGGTCGTAGTGAATATGGGTGGCGACCCCGATGACCGGCCTCTCGAGCACATCGGCCAATTCATCCCGGATCGAAGCAACACCAATCCCGGTGTCCACGATCAGATCACGATCCCGGCCCCGGACGTGGAAGATATTGCATCGGATAAGGGGGTGCACATGCGGCTCGGTCAACTGGGTGACGCCATCGGGGTGATCGATTCGCTCGAACCATCTGTTGGCAACGGGTAGCCCGGTCATGATTGTCCGTCCTCATTCAGGTGATCCTTGATTGTGACACCCCGGTACTCGGTCCGAAAGCGGCCCCGCCGTTGGAGGTTCAGGTGCTGGGTTGGCACCGTGCCTGGGAACCGATCGCTACTACAGGTCGGCCGTCGGCATGCCGATCAACCAACCATGGAATTGTCGACCACCAAACCGGCGAAGGCGCCTGCCGGCGGTCCGGTGGCCAAGCCGATCAAACACGCCGGGCTCCAGGAGCTCTGCGCCCGCCGCGATGGCGGTGAGACGCTGCCCGCCGCCCCCCAACCGCTGCAACTGTCCGGCCTTCGCCTGGCAGAGTCCAACCTCTCCGGTCTCGACCTCAGCGGAGCCGACCTGTCGGGATGCGAGTTCATCGGCTGCGACTTCACCGGTAGCCGATTGGTCGGAGTCAACCTGACCGACGCGGTGCTGCAGAACTCCAACCTGACCAACGTGGAGATGCTCAGCTCCGATCTGTCTCGGGCCGATCTCAGCAACAGCACCTTGGAGAAGGCCGGCCTCGGCACGGTCACAGCAAATGAGACCGTGTTCTTCGGTTCGGTTTGCACCGATGCCACCTTCAGCGGGTCCGATCTGACCGGGGCCGACCTGCGGGCGGCCAAGCTCCACGGAGCCCGGATGCTAAACACCAAGCTCGACGAGTCGGTCTGCGCCACCGCGGTGCTGTCCGAGGTCGATCTGTCAGGGGCAACCGTCTCCGGAGCGTCGTTCAAAGATGCCGATCTTCGTGGCGCCCAGCTGCGCGGGGTTAGCGGCTTCAAATCGGCCGACTGGATTGACGCCGACATCCAGAATGTGGACTTTGCCGGAGCTTGGAACCTACGCCGTCACATCCAGGACGAGAACTTCATCCACGAGTTCAGAAGCCAGTCCAAGGCCCACGAGATTCTCTATCGCCTGTGGTCGATCACGTCGGACTGCGGCCGCTCGCTGGCACGCTGGTCCCTTTGGACCGCGCTGGTGGCCCTGATCTACGCCGGGTTGTATACCCAGGTGGAGATCGACTGGGGAGGCTACGAGACGCCGCTGTCTCCCGTCTACTACAGCGTTGTGACGTTCACGACCCTTGGCTACGGCGATGTGTTGCCGGGGTCTGTCGGGGCCCAACTAATGGCGATGTCAGAGGTTGTGCTTGGTTATTTCAGCCTTGGCGGAATGATGAGCATCCTTTCGGACAAGATGGCGCGACGAGCAGGATAGGCAGGGTATGGCACTGAAGTTTCGAAGGAAAAAGCCGACAGATCCAGCAGCGGAGCTGCGATCGGTATTCGGCGATGACGCCCAAGTCCCGACCTTCCCGTCGTCGGTGATCAAAGCATTGGAGGCACTCCGTGACCCCGATTCGAGCGCCCAGGATGTGGCGCTTGTGGTCGGTAGTGATCCCGGGCTTACCGTTCGGCTGCTCAAGTTGGTCAACTCTGCGGGGTTCAGCCCGGCCAAGCCGGTCAACAGTGTGGATCAGGCGGTGGCGGTTGCCGGGTTCGGCACCGTGGAATCGATGGTTTTGTCAGTCGGTGTGAACTCGGCGCTGCCCAGGGGGCAAGTCGAGGGGTTCGATCAGGCCCGATTCTGGAAAGCAGCGAGCCGTCGGGCCACGGTGGCTCGAGCGTTCGCGAGCGAACTTCACCCGGTCAGCACCAGCCTGTGCTTCACCGCCGGGTTACTACAGGACATGGCCATCCCCCTACTGGCAATCGCCAGACCGGACTACCGGCCGTTGCTTGAACAGTGGCACGCAGGCGGTGAAGACCTGCATGCGCTCGAGCAGTCGGCGTTCCACTGGGACCACAGCACCGTGGCCGAGCTGTTGTGCGCTCAATGGGAGCTGCCGGCAGCATTGGCCGGGGCGATTGGCGGACACCATGGGGGCGAAGAAACCGAGGCACCCCCCGGCGTGCTCTTGGCCGCTCCGTTTCGTGAAGTCGAGATACCTGAAATCCGTGGTGCGATCGTTGCTGTGGCAACCGAACAGTACGGACTGGTCAGCGATGAAGTCGTCGCTCTGCTGGAACAGGCCGAAGTCGAAGCGGTCGAGGTCGCAAGCCTCTTCACCTGATGGAGCGATGGCGCCAGCTCAGCGTCACACCGAGTTGATCATCCGGCGGATTGGCGATACACCAAGGTCGGGCTCAAACTGTAGGGCCCCGGCCATTGGCGGCCGAGATGTCCTGCGGTCGAACGCCAGTATCGCAGGTCGAGACCTGTAACTCTGTGGAGGAGATGACGTGGAAACCGGCCTGGCCTATCCGTTTACAGCCGAACATGTTCTACCGGGCTCGGAGCTGGCTCAGCTGCTCGGGGGTAAGGGCGCCGGCCTGGCGATCATGACCGCCGCCGGGTTGCCGGTTCCTCCCGGGTTCACCATCACCACCGCAGCCTGTCGCCAGTTCCTGGCCGATGGTTGGACAGAGGAGCTGGAACGGGCCATCGGATCTGGGATCGAGACCCTCGAACGCGAAACCGGCAAAGCCCTGGGCTCAGCCAAGGCTCCGCTGCTGGTCAGCGTACGATCCGGTGCTGAGATATCCATGCCGGGCATGATGGACACGGTGCTCAACGTCGGTATGACCGACGAGGTTGAAGCAGCGTTGGCGCTGCTCAGCGGCAGTCCCGAATTCGCAGCCGACACCCATGCCAGGGCGCTGACCGGTTTTGCCGAGATCGTCCTCGGCGCAGACGAAACGGTGTTGAGCGCCATTCGGGCCGTCACCTCTCCGGCCCAGATCGTTTCGTTGCTGGCCGAGGCCGGCCTCGCCGTGCCATCCGATCCGGTTGAACAGCTCACCCAAGCGGTCAGAGTTGTGTTCGAAAGCTGGGGTTCACCGCGAGCGGTGCGATATCGGGAGATCGAGGGGATCGCCGGTTCGCTTGGCACCGCGGCCACGGTGCAATCGATGGTGTTCGGCAATCTGGGGGAGCAGTCGGGCACCGGGGTGGCGTTCAGCAGAAACCCGACCACCGGCCTGGCCGGATTGATGGGAGATTTCCTGACAAACGCCCAGGGTGAGGATGTGGTGGCCGGCGGCCGGATGACCAGCGCCCTCGAAGCCATGAACGATACTTGGCCCGGGCTCTACGCCGAGCTGAAACTGATCGCCGAACAACTTGAGCAGCAGTATCAGGACATGGTGGACATCGAGTTCACTGTGGAGACCGGAACGCTGTGGATGCTGCAAGCCAGACGGGGCAAGCGCAGCCCGATCGCCGCCTTTCGGGTGGCCATCGACATGGCGGAAGACCCCTCCTTCCCGGTCGATCGAGCCGAAGCCGTTTCTCGCTGCAGCCGATATTTCGACGACCCGCCGGTGGTGCCGAATTCGTCGATCGAAGCCGATCATCAGGTCATCGCCAGTGGACTGGGGGCATCTCCCGGGGCGGCCTCCGGGGTGCTCTGCCTCGACCCCGACCGGGCGGTCGAACTGCGGGAACAGGGTGTGGAGCTGATCCTGGCCAGGCGGGAGACTTCACCGGCGGACGTGCACGGCATGGCCGCTTCGAAAGGGCTCTTCACCACCCTCGGTGGTCAGGTCAGTCACGCCGCGCTGGTGGCACGGGAGTGGGGTATCCCTGCGGTGGTCGGAGCATCCGAGGCAGAGGTTCTCGAAGGAGCCGTCGTCGGCCCCGGTGGTCGGATCGAAGAAGGCGAAACGGTGACCGTCGATGGCGACAGTGGTCGGCTCCTGTTGGGCCGCGTTGTGATCGGCGGTTCGGTGGCACCGGAGGTCACCCAGGTCAAACACTGGGCGGAGGAGCTCGGTATTGGTTCAGCCGACGTGCCTGTCATCTCGCCAATTGACGGGGATACCGGAGACGTCTCACCGGTCACCGAACATTCTCGCTCGGGCTCCGTTGACCTCTCGTTCCACGTCTTTCATGCCTTGCGGATCAAAGGCATGGTGACCGCTACTGTGGTGGCCGCTATCTGTGCCGCCCCCGAAGCTGAGGTTGGCCCGGTGCTTGACGGCTTGGTCAGCGCCGGGAACGCAACCTATATGGAGCCTCGGCACATGTGGGTGATCACCGCCGATGGACGCTCGGCCCACCAGCCGGTTCTGGCCGACGTGGTGGCAAGGCTCGATCTCACCCGGGTCCCGTACAGTCGCTTCCTTGAGCTGAACGACGCTTTCAAGCAACTGTGCACCGATTGGCAGGTTCGCAACGGGGAACCGAACGATCACTCCGACGCGGACTATGACGGCGCCATCTTCCAGCGGTTGGAGGCGCTCGATGACCAGGCTCAGCCGATCGTCACCGCAATTGCCGAGACCATGCTCTGGGCCGCAGGGTATGGGCCCCGTTTGCGGGAGGCTCGGATCCGCCTGATCGGTGGAGACCCGAAGGCGCTGACCGGGGTGATGTGCGACAGCTACCATGACATCTGGATGGAACTCCACGAGGATCTGATCCTGACCCAGGGCATCGATCGGGCCGCCGAAGGGAGTACCTAGCGTCCTGACAGGACACTAGCCGAGCGGATCCCAGGCGTCACCTAACCCGAAACTCCGTAGCCTTCATTGTAAGTGAGATCGGTTCTCACTACCGTTGGGCCAATGACCGTTCTCCTCGTGATTGTTGCGGTGTTTGTCCTGTCGATGGCCGGTGGTCTGGCGCCTCGGCTCATCAGCGGACGGCTGAGCGACAGGACCATGCACGACATCACCGGCATGGCATCAGGGCTGCTTTTGGCCTCGGCATTCCTGGTCGTGATCCCGGAGGGATTCCACCTCGCGGCTGAATCGGCGGCTGAATCGGCGGCTGAATCGGCGGCTGAATCGGCGGCTGAATCGGCTGCTGTGTCGGCGGCCGATGGCGGGGGAGAGGGAGTCTTCAGCTCATCGCCGATCACCCTCGGGGCAATGATCCTGGCCGGGTTCATTGCCATGCTGATTCTTGAGGGATTCGGCGTGTCCCATGCGGTGTTGGACGAGGGGGAGGGCGAGCATCTCCATCACCATCACGATCAACATCATGCCGGGGACGGGACTTCCGTCACGGTGCTCGCCGTCGGCCTATCGGTACATGCCATGGCTGACGGGCTCGCCATCGGATCCGCCCTCGTCGCAGGCGAAACCGCCTTCTCGTTCCTGGTGGCGTTGGCGGTGCTGTTGCACCGGGTCCCGGCCGCCTTCAGCCTCGGTCTGTTCGCTCAAAACAAATCGGAAAAGGCCACAACCGCCCTTTGGGCCGTCGTCGGATTCGCCCTCGCCACACCGGCCACGATCGTCGCCGCCTACCTGATCCTCGATGGGGCAACGGAATCGTTGACGGCGCTGGCATTGCTGTTCTCGGCCGGAACATTTGTCTACGTGGCAACGGTGGACACGCTGCCCGCCATCCACCACCCGAGCGTTGGTCGGCGATCGGTGCTCGCCGTCTTGACGGGGGCCGCCCTGTTCGCCATCGTGTTGCTGAGCTTCGATGCAACCGGTATTGCCGAGCACGCACACTGAGCGGTCGTAAACAGAGCGGTTGAATCTACACTTACTGAGTTGACCGGAGCGGTTGGCCGGACGTCTCGACCATCGTTGGAGATGCACCATGGAACATGATCCGATGTCGCTGCGAACCTACCCGTTCCCCTCCAGCCGAGCGGCCGTTCTGGCAACCGAGGGGGTTGTGGCCACCAGCCAGCCGCTGGCGGCCCAGGCCGGACTCGGGGTTCTGGCCGACGGCGGATCGGCCATCGATGCGGCGATTGCTGCCGCGGCCACCCTCACCGTGGTCGAGCCGTGCTCAAACGGTCTCGGCAGTGATGCCTTCGCCCTGGTCTGGGACGGATCGACGCTGCACGGGCTGAACGGATCCGGTCGATGGCCTGCGGCAAACAACGCCGAAGAGCTGCGGGCCGCAGGACATACCTCCATGCCGGAACGAGGTTGGATCCCGATCACGGTCCCCGGCGCGGTCGACAGCTGGTCGATGTTGCATCAGCGTTTCGGGCGTCTGCCAATGGAGCGCATTCTGGCCCCGGCCATTCGATACGCCGAACAGGGCCATGCGCTGTCGCCGGTGGTGTCTCGACAGTGGGATGCATCGTTCGATTTCTTCCCTGCCCAAGGCCTACCCGAACTCGAGGGGTGGTCAACGGTATTCGCCCCAGACGGCCGGGCACCCCGCGCCGGTGAACGCTGGGCCAGCCCAGGGCACAGCAGGGGTCTGCGGCGCATGGCCGAGGCTGGCCTCCGCGATTTTTATGAAGGTGAGATAGCCCAAGCGATCGCCGACTACTCCACCGCCACCGGGGGGCGAATGACCGTCGCTGATCTGGCCGCACATCGAGGGGAATGGGTTGACCCGATCGGTGTCCGATACCGGGGCCACGAGGTGTGGGAGATCCCGCCAAACGGCCAGGGCATCGCAGCCCTGATGGCACTCGGGATGCTGAGCGAAACCGATGCCGCCTCGCACCAACAGATCGACGCCGCCAACTGGCACTACCAGATCGAAGCGATGAAGCTGGCCTTCGCCGACAGCGACGGCTACGTCGGTGACCAACAACATACCGACGTGCCGGTGGCCCAGATGATTGACGAAGCGTATCTGAAGAGCCGCGCCGCCTTGATCGGGGAACAGGCGGGCCCGGCGCCGATGGGCGAGCCGATACGAGGCGGCACCGTTTACCTCTGCGCCGCCGATCGGGATGGGATGATGGTCAGCTTCATCCAGTCCAACTACATGGGATTCGGCAGCGGCGTCGTCGTGCCGTCTCACGGCATCTCGCTACAGAACCGGGGGGCGGGCTTTGTCCTTGATGCCGGTCACCCCAATGAGGCCGCGCCGGGCAAACGGCCCCGCCACACCATCATTCCCGGCTTCCTGACCAGGGACGGGGCGCCGGTCGGCCCCTTTGGGGTCATGGGTGGAGAAATGCAGCCTCAGGGGCACATGCAGGTGATATCGGCCATGATCGATCATGGGCTCAACCCGCAGGCTGCACTCGATGCACCCCGGTGGCAGGTGGAGCGCGATGGTCGAGTTCGAGTCGAGTCTCAGACGCCGCCAGAAGTGGTGGCGGGGCTGAAAGCCCGCGGCCATGACGTCACTGTTGAACGCAGCCGGATGAGCTTCGGTCGAGGCCAGATTATCAGCCGCTCCGATGACGGCGTCTACGCCGCGGGGTCTGAACCTCGGGCCGACGGCTGTGCGGTCGGGCTCTGATCGGCGGCCGAAGCCCTCGGGTGAGAGGCGAAGGCTGCTGTTATGGCGCTATCGATACTAGATTCATAGCTGGGCTGTGAGCGCCGGTTCCTGCCACGTGCGGGTGCATGCCAGGCTGCTCCACGAGATGACGACCTCGGGAGATCGAGTCACAAGGATGCGAAGATGACCATGGAAGCGCAAAAGACCACTTCGGGCGTGTCGGAATGCATCGACCGGGCGCGGGTCGCCATGGAAGACTTCGCAGACGCCGATCAGGCCGCGGTCGATGCCGCGGTCACCGCGGTGGCCTGGTCGATCTACAGCCCGGACAACGCCAAGGCTCTGGCCGAGTTGGCGGTCATAGACACGGGGCTCGGCAACGTGGCCGACAAGATCACCAAAAACCAGCGCAAAACCTTTGGTACTCTGCGGGATCTGATGCGGGCCAAAACGGTTGGCATAATCGAGGATGACCCCGATCGGGGAATGACCAAGTACGCCAAGCCCGTCGGTGTGGTCGCCGCCGTCACTCCATCGACCAACCCGGCAGCCACACCGATAAATAAGGCGATGATGTCCATCAAGGGTGGCAACGCGGTGGTCATCGCCCCGTCGCCCAGCGGTTGGAAGACAACCGAAGCCGCGGTGGCTCTTGCTCGGGCCGAGCTGTCCAAGATCGGGGCGCCGCAGGACCTGGTCCAGATACTGCCCGCACCGGTTTCTCGAGAGGCGACCGAGGAACTGATGGCCGCCGCTGACCTCGTCGTGGCCACCGGCTCCCAGAACAACGTTCGCCGGGCCTACACCAGCGGTACGCCGGCCATCGGTGTCGGGGCGGGAAACGTGCCGGTCATCATCGACTCATCAGCCGACCTCGCCGACGCGGCAACCAAGATCACCCTCTCCAAGACCTTTGACAACGCAACATCGTGCTCGTCGGAGAACTCGGTGATCATCGTCGACGATGTGTACGACGACGCCATCGCCTCGCTGAGGAAGGCCGGTGGTTACCTGGCCCAGCCAGACGAGGCGGAGCGGGTGGTCACCAGGCTGTTCCCGGAGGGCTCACTTGACCGGCGGCTCATCGCCAAGGACTACCCGGACCTGCGGGCGGCTTTTGAGCTTGGTGGCGAAGATAGTGACCGTTTCGTCATGGTTGAGGAGCCCGAACCGGGCCCCGATCGGCCAATGACGGGGGAGAAGCTGTCGCTGGTGCTCACCGTGTATCGGGCCCGCGATTTCTTCCACGCCATGGAGTTGACCCTCCGGGTGTTGAACGTCCAGGGCATCGGCCATTCCGTCGGTATCCATACCTCCGATCAGAGCCACGCTGCGGTGTTGGCCGCCGAGCTTCCCGTCGTTCGGGTTTTGGTCAATCAGGCTCACACATTCGGCAACGGCGGCTCGTTCGACAATGCCATGCCGTTCACCCTCAGCATGGGTTGCGGCACCTGGGCCGGGAACTCCATCAGCGAGAACCTCAACATCAACCACTTCATCAACGTCACCCACCTGGTCCGGACCATCGAACCGGACGAGCCGGCGGAGGATGATTTGTTTGCCGCTCACTGGCATACGATCGGCCATCGGCCCAGCTGAAGGACGAACCGGTGAAACTAACGGAGTATCAGGCCAAGAGACTTCTCGCTGCCCGAGGAGTGCCGGTGCCAGCCGGTCAATTGGTATCAACCGTCGAGGGGGCCCGCGATGCGGCAGCAACGCTTGGTGGCCGGGTGGCGGTCAAAGCACAGGTCCGCTCCGGCGGGCGGGGTAAGGCCGGGGGAGTTGTCGTGGTCGACGGCCCCGATGCGGCGGCGGCAGCAGCAGACCAAATTCTGGGATCGGTCCTCAACGGCGAGACGGTTGCCGAGGTGCTGGTCGAGCAGGGAGCAGACATAGCGGAGGAACGCTATCTCTCGGTCACGATCGACCCATCATCGGGCCGACCATTGCTGATGCGCTCCGATGAGGGCGGAGTCGAAATCGAGGCCATGACCGAGGGGATCGACCGGACCATCATCCCCGCCACCGGTTTCGAGGCTCCCGATGCGTTCACCGCCACGGTCATCGACGCCTTCTCTCAGTTGGATGCGCTGCTGGTGGAGATCAACCCGTTGGCGGTGACAACCGAGGGTGAACTGATCGCCCTGGACGCCAAGATCGAGCTCGATGACTCGGCGGCCTTTCGCCAGGAGCACCCCGACGGCTCGGGAGAAGAAGGCACCGAACGTGAGCAGGCCGCAGCCGAACTTGGCTTGCGGCTGATCGAATTGGGGGGAGACATCGCGGTGCTGGCCAATGGTGCCGGGCTCACCATGGCAACCATGGACGCCATCGTTCACGCCGGTGGTTCTCCGGCCAACTTCCTGGAGATCGGTGGTGATGCCTACACCAAGGCGACGCCGGCGCTGAAGCTTGTGCTCTCGCAACCGGGGGTCAGGAGTCTACTGGTCAACTTCTGTGGCGCATTCGCCCGCTGTGACGTCATGACCGCGGGGGTGATCGAAGCCTGGACGGCCCTTGCGCCGGACATCCCCATCAACTTCAGCATCAGCGGAACCGGACAAGACGAGGCGTGCCAGATGGTCAGAGACATCGGCTACGAGCCGCACGAGACCATGGAACAGGCGGTTCGGACCGCTGTTACTGCCGCCGAAGGTGGCAGCATTGACACTGCCGCCGAAGGTGGCAGTGTTGACACCCTCGGGACAACACAAGACGGAGCGGGACAATGATCGTCACCGGCGCCGATCGGGTGCTCGTCCAGGGCATCACCGGCAAACAGGGCACGTTCTGGACCGAGCGGATGCAGGCTTACGGCACCAACATCGTCGGTGGCGTCAATCCCAAGAAGGCCGGCACCGACCACCTCGGCGTACCGGTGTTCGCGTCGGCGGTCGAGGCGGCTTCTTCGCTCGGCGATGGAGCCGTTCCCGGCATCGATGTCACGGTGTTGTTCATCCCGCCCACCGGAGCCCGAGCGGCCACCGAGGATGCCATCGCCGCCGGGGCCAAGTTGGTTGTGGTACTCACCGAGTTCATCCCGGTGCACGACACGATGGCCATGATTGCCGCAGCCAAGGAGGTGGGGTGCCGGATCATCGGCCCCAACACTGCCGGAGTTGTGACCCCCGGCGAGGCGTTCGTCGGGTTCATGCCTGCGTTCGACGATCGCATCTTCCGACCGGGTCGGGTCGGTGTGATCTCCAGGAGCGGCTCTCTCGGCACCTTGACCGCGGTTGAGTTGAGTCGGGTCGGGATCGGCCAGAGTTCCTTTCTGGGCATCGGCGGGGACCCGGTATCGGGAACATCGACGGCCGAGGCCTTCCGGGCACTGGATGACGACCCGAACACCGAGGCCATCGTCTTGATCGGCGAGATCGGCGGCCGTAAAGAAGAAGATGCGGCGGAAGCCATTGGTCAATCGTCGAAGCCGGTGGTCTCGTTCATCGCCGGAGCGGCGTCGCCGCCGGGTAAGCGCATGGGTCATGCCGGCGCCATCGTCGAAGGAAACACTGGGACCCATGCATCGAAGAAGGCGGCGCTGACCGAAGCAGGCGCAACCGTGGTCGACGTGCCCTGGGACATTCCATCCGCACTGTCGGATCACCTGTAGCACGCCTCGGTTCTTCGCCAGACCGCGTCGACCGGACAACCCGTCCCGGTACAACTAGAGGATTGGGAAGCGAAAGGACTTGATGACCTCCACTGAAACGGGAAACGTGGCTCCCGCCGGGACGCAGGCGATCGCCAGGACACTCAACGTCCTGGAGAGCTTCCTCGACCGACGAGAGCTTGGTATCACCGAGCTGGCCCGAAGGCTTGACTTGAGTCCGAGTACCGCCCACCGCATCGTGCGGGCGCTGGTTGCCCGCGGATATCTCGAACAGGACCGGGAATCCGAGCGGTATCACCTCGGGCGGAGCACCATCGTGTTGGGCCAGGCGGGCCGCCGGCATCTTGGGCTCGATCAGGCACTGCCGATATTGGAACGATTCGGGGCCGAGACCGGCGAATCGGTCAACATGGGCCTGCTGGACGGCCATCACGTTGTGGTCACCCTTCGGGTTGCGTCGCCCCAGCCCCTGCGTTTCGACCAGCCGGTGGGCAGCCGTATCCCGGTGCACTGCTCGTCGATGGGGAAGTCCCTGTTGGCCTTCGAGGCTCAAAACGGACCGAACAACCTTGATCAGCTCCCGTTCGAGCCAAGCACCACGAACTCGATCGTTTCGATCGAGGAGCTGCTGGCCGACCTGGAAGGTGTTCGCCGGCGTGGCTACAGCACTGACGATGAGGAGGGCATCCTCGGTGTCTCGTGTGTTGGGGCCCCGATTCTTGATTCCTCAGGCCGAGCGGTCGCCGCCATGGCGGTTCAGGCTCCGACCGCTCGCATGAACCCCGATCGATCACACGAGCTCGGCCGGCGCATCATCGAGGTGGCCTCTGAGGTGGCCAACGCGATGCACCTCGACGTTCACACGCCTCGGGCGTAGCAGCCCGAAGGCTACCAGTACGACAGGGCGCCCTGGTACAGCTCGGTCAGGACCTTCTTGTCGATCTCGATCGGAGCGTTGTCCAGGAGCCGGCGCTGGGGGAGCGACCCGGCGACGAGGCCATCGATGTCTTCGGCAACGTAGCCGACTCCGAGCAGACCGTTTGGCATGTTGGTGGCCCTCATCAGCGCGATGATCTGGTCGGACAGTGCGTCACCGGCATCCTCATCGGAAACGTCGCTGACGTCGGCGCCGAGCCACCCTGCCGACTCCTTGTGGCGTTCGGGGTCCAGGGCCGATGTCGTGCGAAACACCGACGGAGAGTTGACGATGACCGACATGCCGTGAGGCACGATCGGCTCGAGGGTCGGGTAACCCTCTGGCTGAAAGTCCTTGACCATGCCTGCCACCGAGTACGACATGCCGTGGGGTGCATGGCAGCCTGCGTTGCCGAAAGCGATTCCGGCCAGGGTGGCGGCCCACATGACCTGATGACGGGCCTCGGTGTCTTCGCGGTCGGCTACCGCCCGGATCAGGTACTGGCCGAGCAGCTGAAGCGCCTCGCGACAGCCAAGGTCGCTCCAGGGGTTCGCCCCCTGGCTCGACGGACGCAGCGATGGTCGGTCCGGGGCGGGGCGGACGTGGTAGTGCCGTGCGGTGTATGACTCAAGAGCATGGCTCAAGACATCGAAAGCACTGGCTGCGACGACATTGGCAGGCAGCGTCTCGGTCACCGACGGATCGATAAGGGCTCTGGTGGGACGGATCATCTTTGAGGCGATACCGGTCTTCGCCTTCATCTCAAGCAAATCGAAGACCGCGATGCCGGTGCACTCCGAACCGGTACCTGACGTCGTCGGGCAGGCGATGTGGGGCTTCAACGGGCCCGGCACCGCAACGCCTGCGCCAATGGGAGCGTTCACGTAGGTCAAGAAGTCGGCCGGGTGCGTCGAGTACAGGTTGGCAGCCTTTGTGGTATCGATCACCGAACCACCACCGACAGAGATGAATCCGTCTACATCGGCATCAGCTGCGAACTTGGTTGCAGCCTGGAATGACGCGTCGGTCGGCTCGACCTGCACATCGTCGTAGCGGGCGATGTCGACCCCGGCCGCGGCCAGCGAGGCGGTAACGACGGCCACATGCTTCGATGGTGCAAGCGTTGCATCAGTGAGAAGCGCAACGCGCTTCATACCGAGCTGGTGGGCCATATCGCCGGCCTCGACGAGGCAGCCGTCCCCAAAGGTGATGGCCGATGTAGCAACATTGAAGGCGCCATCGCCCTGCTGCAATTCGAGATCGGTATGACAACATGCCATGGCTGGAACCCCTATATTGAACCGGACGGTGCCGGTGACCTGACGCTAGTGCCGGTGTCCAGAGACGTGTCCCGATGTGTAGTGCTGGGCCAGCGGATCGCCGCCGAAGTCGGCGGCCAGATCGCGCCAGACGGTGTGGACATGGTTGCCGTCACGCTGGGCATTGTCGTACTCCGCGAACAGCTCACGTCCCTGGATGCGGAAGTAATGAGGATCCCCGGACTCAAGACTGCCCGCCCACAGAAAGTGCAATTCATGGAGGCGGTCTCCCGCGAATTTCGCCATCTCCCGATCGGCTAGATCATCGCTGATGCGGCCGACGTAGGTGGCGAGCAGCGCCCGCAAGACCTCCTGCTGGTCCGGCTTCAAGTCCGCCGCACCAACCCCCTTTGGCTGCTTCGAGAAGGACAGAGCCTCGAGATGGGCCTCTTCCATCCCGAGCGCCTTGACGGCCGCTTCGCTCCTGGCCTTCAGTTGCCTGTGCAATTCCCGCTCGAAGCGGCCCCGCCAGATGTTTGGCAACGACAGCGGCCGATCGCCCTCGGTTAACACGGTTCGATTGCTGCTGACCATGTCGAGGGGCGCCAGGGGAGAGAGCAGCGCCCTGGCCGACTGGGTGCCATCCAACGAGCGGGCCAGTTCCCGACCCAGATCCTCGACACCGCCGAGCGGGCGATGGAGGTGGGCGCCGATGAGTGGCGTCGCTGCCGGGTCGGCGCCGAGAAAACAGGGCGTTGTGGAAACGATGACACCATCGATCATGGTGAAGTTGAACGACACGTGGTGCCCCCCGAACCGCCAGCTCCAGCCGCCCTCCATGGACGGTTCTCCGAATACCGCCAGCCAATAGCGCATCGGATCTCGACCCCGTGGTCGACCGAAGTCCACGGCGAATCCCTCGACCCGGTCCAGTATGTTCTCCAGGCCGATGACGGCGGCCGCGGTGTTGAAGCCGGCGGCGGAGAGGGCGACCGACAGCAACCGGTACGTGTCTCGGTTCTGGACCGGCGTCATGTCGGCGATCGGTAGTCCGCCGTGGTCGGTCGGAGTGTAGAACCACAGCCGCCGTTCCTCGTCCGACGGAAACGGCCAGACCGCCTGATCCCGTTGCGTCGGGTTCAAGCCGGCGACCAGCCGCGACATGGCCTCGACCATCCGTTCCGAGGTACCGACGCTGGTGCTTGCGGTTTGGTCTGTCATCGCCTGTCAATCTCCCGGTTCATGGAGCCCGAAAATACAATCGGGGCTGGTTGGATCCCAGGTGTTGTCCACCTGGCTGCGCCGCCCTACACGCATACTGCGGGCACCAAGTTCCCGCCCGAGGGCCAGCTGTTTCGGTTCCCAACGCTCAAGGGCCGTAGCGATGCCGTCGGCATCTTCGAGTGCTTCGCTCAGGGCCCAACCGTCGTCCGCCGCCTTGGCGGTACCGGCCGCGGCATGTGGTCGAGCGGCAAAGGCCGCATCGCCGATGAGGCATATACGGCCGAAGGCCATGCGGCTGACCTCGATGTCGTAGATGGTCTGAAGGAAGGGCCCTGGAACGGCCGAGACGACGGCTTCGATGGGGCCGGGCAGCCGCGCTCTGGCGGTGGCCTGCATCTCATCGACATGATGTTTGGCCACCAGGCCAGGCGGGACCGACAGATCACGGCGCGACCCCTGAGCGTCGGTCAGCAGATCATCGAGTTCTCCACCCTCGAGGTAGTTCCGATACCAGACGAAGTTGATCAGGCGATCACCGGGTGCCACCGAGCCGTCGACGTTGGGAATGGGATACACCAGGATGTGGCTGTTGGCGTACACGAAATAGCTGACCGCATCGCCGAGGCTGGCGACGATCTCGGTTGGCAAGAGCGATTCCCGGATCACTCCCCGCCAGGCCACATAGCCGGCATAGCGAATCCCGACCTGCGGCTGCAGCCGGGATCGGACCGCTGAACCGATGCCATCGGCGGCAACCAACAGATCACAGTCGTAGGCTTCGCCGTTCGAAAAACGTGCCGTCACCTGGCTGTCGTCCTGTTCGAATTCGATCAGCTCGTGACCGAGCCGGTAATGCTCGGTATCGAAGTAGCCGAGCAACTGTCGGTAAATGGTATTCCAGGAGCTGAAGAGGTATCGGTGCTCCTTGGTAAAGCCGACCGAGCCATCGCGTTCGAAGTAGCGGATGTGCTGGGTCTCGATGCTGATCTGATCGAGTTCGGTCCCACGACTGACCGGATAACGGGCCGTTGCCTCCAATAGCCCGATGCCTGCGCCGCGCTCTTCGAGTTCCTGGGATGCCCGCTCGAAGACGGTGACCTCATGGCCGGCATCGCGAAGCAGACACCCCGCGGTCAACCCGCCGAGGGAGCCGCCAACGATACCGATCTTGAAGCGGGGCAACGGTTCTCAGCCGGGGATGCCGAAGGTCGCGACGCTGTCGACGTGACAGTCGAACACATCGATGAACTTCGAAACGGTGACTGACATGCTGCTACTCCTGTTGTTCCTTTCTCGCGGGTCGTCGGCGCGTATATCCGGGGGGCGCCGAGGCCGCCGTGGCGAAAGGCTAATTGCCGGGCAATCGGCGGTCCACTCTTCTGTGGTCTCGGACAACTGAAACCAGGTCAGCCTCTGGTAACTGTGAGCAGATGGGTGGCCCTCCGCCGGGGACTCCAAACGCGATGTCGGCGCCCTGTCCCCTCAGCGCCTCAGCCAATATGTGGGCCGGTCCGGTTTCGGTGGTGTTCACCGTCCGGGAAGACCCCGGTACTCAAGGAATGCTCGGACCACCGGCAGCACAAGCCTTGGCATGCGGAGATCTTGGCCGTGGCCCAGGCCGTCGAAGCGGTGGAGTTGCGACGACGACAGCTCATCGTGGGCCTGCTCGATCAGCTTCCAGATCGGGTCAGCGGTGCCACCGAACAGTTGAATAGGAGTGCGCGTGAAGGCAACCTTGCCTGCCACGTTCGGCCATTCGGCGGTGGCCGTTGCCAGCGCGGCCAGAGCCGCAGCGTCATTGGCCAGGAGGCGTTTACGGTCCTGATCCGGTATCTCCCGGTCGAGCATCCGCTCGAGGCCTGCAATGTAGGCCTCGATCCCGCCGGTCAGCGTCTTGGCCAATCCCAGTTCGGCTTCCGCGGCGGTGGCCGGCCCATAGGGTCCGGCGCCGCCGGCGATCAATGAGTGAATCCGATCGCCGAAGTAGGCCACGGTCATGAAACCGATTCGACCACCCATGGAGTAGCCGAGGTAATCGGCTTGCTCGATGTTGAGATCATCCAGTACCGCAACGATGTCCGACGCCATGGACTGAGGATGGTAGGAGTCCGGGTCCGCCGGCTTTGCACTGCGCCCGTGACCTCGAGCGTCGACGACGACCAGCGTGTGATCCTGGGCCAAGTCATCCACATAGCCACTGTCGAACCAGAATCGACCGTTGCCCAACCGGCCATGTTGCAGCACCAGCGGAGGTCCGGCGCCCGTCACCTCGTAATGGATGTCTGTGCCGACATTGTCCACCGTCGGCATCAGATGACCCCGTCGTCTCGGAGTGTCGCGATCTCCTCATCGGACAACCCGAGTCCGGACAGCACCTCCGATGAATGCTCGCCGGCATTGGGGCTTGGCCGCCGGATCGTATTTGCATGACCGTGAATATTGGTGGCGTTGCGGATGATCTCGATCGGACCGACCGTCGGATGTTCCACCGGCGAGGCAATGCCGAGATGCTCAACCTGAGGGTCGGCGAAGGTCTGCTCGACGTTGTTGACCGGGCCGGACGGGATGCCCTGCTCGTTCATCAGGTCAACCCACTCGGCGGTGGTGTGTACCTCCAGGGCCGCGTTGATCAATCGATTCAGCTCGCCGCGGTTTGCCGAACGATCGGCCGGGGTGGCGAATCGTTCATCCACCAGGAGGCTCTCCCGATCGATGACAGCGCAGAACCGCTTCCAGATCCGGCCCCAGGGGGCGGCGATGTTCATGTGGCCGTCCGCTGTCTCGTACATGCCCATCGGACCCAATGTCGGGTGATCGTTTCCGGCCTGGGGCGGCAGGTCACGTTCGACGGTCCATCGGGCGGCCTGGAAGTCGAGCATGCCGATCATCGACTCCAACAATGACGTGTGAACCCACCGACCTCGCCCGGTTCGTTCCCGTTCATGGAGGGCAACCAGGATGCCGATCGCCAGCTGAAGCCCAGCGGTCACATCGGAGATGGCCACCCCGGCCCGTACCGGACCTTGGCCCGGAATGCCGGTGATGCTCATCATGGCGCCCATACCCTGGGCGATCTGGTCAACCCCGCCTCGCTCGGCGTATGGGCCGGTTTGGCCAAAGCCGGAGATCGACCCCATCACCAGACGAGGATTGATGGCAGCCACGGTTTCCCAGTCGAAGCCAAGGCGGTGCTTGACCGGCGTGCGCATATTCTCCACCAACACATCGGCGTTGGCCACCATGCGATGCAGGAGCTCCCGGCCCTCGGACTTCTTCAAGTCAAGGCACAGGCTACGTTTATTGCGGTGGAGGTTGAGGTAGTCCGGCGAGTGATGGTTGCCCGCGGTCGGTGACTCCAGCGGCGGTTCGATGCGGATCACATCGGCCCCCCAGTCTGCAAGCTGGCGGACCGCAGTCGGCCCCGCTCTGGCGATGGTGAGATCCAACACCACGAGGTCTTTCAGGGGGAGCCCATCGGCGGATGATTGTTCGCTGCTGCTGCTCACTGCTGTACCACTGGCGTCACGCTCGCTGTTCGTCGAAGGGGCAGATGATCGACCACCGGGCCAGCGTAGTCTCGGCTCTCTTCTCGTTTCGAAGCGGCTAGACAGAAGCGATGGACTCCACCCGCCGACCCAACCTGCTGTTCATCATGAGCGACGACCACGCTGCGCACGCCATCTCGGCCTACGGGAGCCGAATCAACCAGACACCGAACCTGGACCGGCTGGCTGCAGAAGGAATGCGGTTCGATGCCGCATTCTGCACCAACTCCATCTGTGCCTCCAGCCGGGCCGCCATCCTGACCGGAACCTACAACCATGTGAACGGCGTGACCACGCTGAATACACCGCTCGACAACTCGCTGTGGACATTCCCCCAGGCGCTACAGGATGCCGGGTATCAGACGGCGCTGTTGAGAAAGCGCCATCTGGGGCGTGGGCCCGACGTCGACCCGGCGGGCTTTGATGCTGCACCTCGGATCAAGGTTTCTTCCTCGGGGACCATGGATGGTTCGACAAACGCCTGATGTACGAGGAATCGCTGGCCATGCCGTTGCTCATACGGCTGCCCGGAGTGACGGTGCCGAAGTCCAGTTGCGATGACATCGTGGTCAATGTCGACTTTGCTCCGACATTTCTTGACCTGGCCGGGGTCGAGGTGCCGCCGCCGATCCTTCGCCTGCCTATTGGCCGGGGAGCAGCCCGACGACTGGCCCCAAGCCATGTACTACCGGTACTGGATGCACAATGACTCGGCCCACGCCGTTCCCGCTCACTATGGGATTAGGACCAGGTCCCACAAGCTCATTTGCTACTACAACGACCCGCTTGGCCAACCGGGAGCACGACCTCCCGCCGAGCCTTTGAGTGGGAACTGTTTGATCTGGTCGGTGATCCCATGGAGATAGACAACCTCTATAGCCGTCCCGAATCGCAGCCCATCATCGACGAGCTGAGCGCGCAACTACACCAGCTTCAGGCCCAGATCGGCGACACGCCGTACCCCGACGGCTGATCGCCGGTTCAGGACGGAAGGCCCGCTCACCGCCGGGGGAGCGGCTGCGCTGTCTGCCACTGCGATTACTCGGGAACCCCTCCGGATTCGCTGGTGACGGTTGAGGTATGAGTGGTCGAGGTGGTGGTAGCAGCAGTGGTGGTGGTAGTGGCCGACGTGGTCGGGACGCATTGTGTCGAACTCCCGGGCCCACAAGCCACCCTCGTGGGAGAGGTTTCAGACTCCTCGGGTTCATCCGGCTCGGTCGTGGTGGTCGCAGAGGTCGGAGTGATCGTTGTGGCGGTGGTCGTGCCCGGCTTCGGGTCGGTCGGTGGCGGGAGCGTCGGCTCGGTAGTGGCAGGAGGCCGGGGCGTTGTGGTCGCGCTTGATGGCGGCGGCTCGGTGCCGGGGGGCGCAGTCGTAGCGGTCGTCGACGCCGTGCTTGGCGGCGATGGCGGGACCGTCACCGGTTTGGCGGTGGTTGTCGATTCGATACTGGTTTCAGCCCCGGCAGTGGTGGTGATTTCGGGTTCGGTGACCGGAGGTTGGCTGGTGGATTGCTCGGGAACCGTGGTCGGGAGAGGAAGCGTTGTGACCCCGAGACCGGGTCCGACGAAGATGGAATTCTCGGTCTGATCGGGGGTTTCGGGTTCGCCGGTCGCCGGCGTCTGCAGCGGCCCGACCGTCGGCGCTCCAGGGTTGGGGACCGTGGAGGGTTGAGCCTCTTCCCCCGGGCCTGGCTGCTCCGCTTCGGCCTCACCGGAAGGGTCGTCGGTGGTGCCGGTTACCTCCCCATCTGTAGCTGCCGCTTCGTCGACGTCGAGTGAGGCATCGCCCTTGGAACGCTGGAAGAACCCTTCCGATCCGACCGAGTCGACCCCGTTCTTGGCGTTGTTACCGACGGTGACACCGGCTGGCTCCGGCTCACCCGATCCGGCCGACAGCGCCGACTCACGCTCTGATTCGGAGCGAGGGAAGGAGATGACCACTATGACCGCCAACACACAAAGTACGGCAGCGGCCAGCGTGCTCTGTCGTCGGTACAGCGGCCGCCCGTGTTGGCGTCCTGCGGCAACCAGGGACCTGAAACCGCCGGGCGACTCGACCTCGGCGAGGCGTGGAGCGGAAAGGCGGGAAGCGGGTTGAAGGATCGATGCGTCGTCACCGGAGATGGTGACCGTTCGGTCCAGATCGAGCGGACGGGCTTCGGCGAAAAGGGTCGCTCCACCGACACCCTGACTCACGGGCGGTACGGCGTCATCTTCGATTGATGGCACCGGGACATGTTTGAGCGCCAACTCATCGAGCGGGAAATCGGCCGTGTCGATGAAGTCAGGCGGCGAGGGGTCGTCTGACATATGTGCCGAGGATCGCGCACTTCGCTACTAAATGCTAGAAGTTTTCAAACAATTTTAAGGATATATGAACTGTCCAAGAAGGCGAATCTATCTACCTAAATGGTGCTTCATCTCGAACATTGTCGATGTGTTCGAAGTGTTGATGAGAAAAGCAGCGCTAGAGGCTTGGATTGCTGACCCTTCTCCGGTTCCTCAGCTCATTGGCCAGATGCGTGAATGGGTAGAGTAGCTGGTTGACCACGCCGGGCTTTGGCAGCTCTTCGAGTCCGACTGCGGTCTCGCACCGACCGGGGTTGTAGTAGGTCCCAAAGGCCACGTCCAGGAACGAGAAGACGTTGGCATAGTTTCGGTTGTAGGCCACGGGGTCAATCGAATGATGCCAACGATGCCAGTTCGGCGATGCGACGACCTTGGCCAAAGGTCCATGATTCCAGCCGACGTCGCAGTGAACGTAGCGATTGTGGAGGTAGGCCACCACGTTGGCCGCCAGCAGCGCCCACATCGGCAAACCGGTCCAGCCGATCAGGCCGAGATAGCCGAGCTTCATGATTGTGGCTTCGAAGATGTGCACTCTCGACGAGGTCAGCCAGGTCATGTGTTGCTCGCTGTGGTGCACTGCGTGGACCCCCCACAGCAGCGAGTTGTGCATCAGGCGGTGGGTCCAGTAATCGGCGACGTCGAACAGCAGCACAACGACGGCGATTGTCAGCGGCCACGGCAACGCGTCCCAGGGCTCGGAACCGAGGTGCGGCAAACCGACCGCCTCATAACTACTCTGCGTCAGGTCGATCTGCAAGACCAGATAGCTGGCCAGAAAGCCGTTGATCACAAGCAGTGACAGCGTCACGGTCACGCTGCGAAGAGTCTCATCGGAAAGCCGCAGTGCCTTCAACCCCCGAGCCATCAGCAGGAGCGCCGAGAAGAGTAGGAACGGGACCGCCAGTCGCAACAGATTGGACTGCTGGAACCTCAACAGTACCTCGAACAACTCATCCGGCACGATACAAGGCTCCACCCCATGCGGTTTCGCAGGCCGTAGCCCGGCCGTGCTGTCCTACCGGCTGACGAAAACGGGTCATCGATCTAGATTCGACCGGCAATGGGGCGGGCTTTAATCAACCTGGCAATCGGTGACGCCGTGGCACCGGCCGGGAGCCGCGGATTTGGCGATATTTGCCGAAGCTGAACTAACTTCGTCGCCACAAGCTTCAGGCCCAGGGGATCGTCATGCATGTTGGAATGTCCGTCATTTTTCAGAATCCGGGTGAGGAGATCCCCGATTCGCAGGTCTACGCCCAGGATTTGGCGCTGGCACGTCAGGCTGAGCCACTCGGTTTCGACTCGATCTGGAGCGTCGAACATCACTTCACCGACTACACGATGTGTCCCGACGTCATGCAGTTCCTGACCTACATGGCGGCGTGCACCGAGAAGATTCAGCTCGGTTCGATGGTTTGTGTGCTTCCGTGGCACGACCCGATCCGGGTTGCGGAACAGATCGCCATGCTGGACGTCCTGTCCGGTGGCCGGGTCATCCTTGGCATGGGTCGAGGAACCGGTCGGGTCGAGTTCGAGGGCTTCCGCGTCGACATGCCGGAGGCTCGAAGCCGGTTTGCCGAGACGGCGGACATGGTTCTGACCGGACTTGAGCAGGGCTACTGCGAGTATGACGGGGAATTTGTTCGACAGCCTCGCAAAGATCTGCGGCCCCGTCCGGAGAAGTCGTTCCGAGGACGGACCTATGCCGCCGCAGTATCGAGCGAGTCGGCGGAGATCATGGCCAAGATGGGCGTCGGCCTGCTGATCGTGCCTCAGAAGCCGTGGGATCTGGTCAAGACCGAGCTGCAGACCTATCGAGACACCTTCCGCGAGGCCACCGGAACCGAGCCTCCAGCCCCCTGCGTCGCCGGCTGGACCTTTGTTGACGAGTCGCCTGACCGGGCCGAGGAGATGGCCCGCAAGTACATCGGTGGATACTGGGATTCGATCATCGACCACTATGAATTCGACAAGGATCACCTGAAGAACACTCCGGGCTACGAGTTCCACGGCCGAATGTACGACCTGTTGAACCGCCCGGGTGGGATGGAGAAGATGACAGACTTCTTCGTCGACCTGCAAGTGTGGGGTACCCCCGATCAGGTCATTCAGCGGGTTCTTGAAATCCAGGACAACACATACAACGATTCGTTCATGGCGGTCTTCAGCTACGCCGGGATGCCGGCAGACGAGGCAGACCGCAACGCCAAGTTGTTCGCCTCGTCTGTGATGCCGGAGCTGCAGGCGCTGGCCCCGGCCGATGAACGCCTGGGAACCCCCGCATAGCTAAGGAGCCGAGCCGATAGGCGAGGCGACCCGGAAAACAGTATCAGGTTCGAGGCCCGCCAGGGCCGAGATCCAACGTAGCCAAGTGAGGGCTCGGACCTATCCGCTAAGGTCCTAAGTAGTGATCCGGATCAGATCCGAGGCCTGTGGTTTGACATAGGCCTGACGGCCTATGTCGCACGGGCGATCTCGGGAAGGTTGCTCTAACCCCGCCGGGTCAGACGCGGTTACCTGGGGAGTGCTGACTATGTCCCCGCCCGGCGGCTGGGGAGGCGGGAGTTATACCGAATGCGACGCGCCCCTTGGGCCTGTATTGGCGCGCTGATTGTCGGGCTGGCGATTTCAGCACCGGTCGCTGCCCAGGAACCCTTGGCTGAGGACCGGCCGACGATCGGCTGCGGCCCGATGGTCTTCAGGACCGACTTCGAGGTCGAACAGCAGCGACAACTGATCATCACCAGCGCCTACTGTGCGGTGCTTCAACGACCGCCGGATGAGGACGGCATCGCCTACTGGACAGAGTCACTGGCCGACGGGCTTGAGCCTTACGAGCTGGTACAGACCCTCGTTGCCTCTCCCGAACGCCAAGCAAGGGGGACGAGGAGTTTTGCCGAATCGCTTTCGGCCCTCCGGCTCAGTCCCCGGCGACAGGCCGAGCGGGAGCTGCGCCGTCTGGCGGCCGAGGCCAAGGCCGAACAGGACCGGCTTGCCGAGCGGGCCCGCATGGCCAGGGCGGAAGAGATTCGGCGCGAAGCGGAGGCTCGCAGCGCCACAGTGGAAGTGGACCGGCTCCGCGAGGAGGCCCGAAAAGCCGAGCAACGTCGGATCGAGCGAGAACAGCAACGCCAGGCCCGGCTGCGGCTTCGAACCGAAATCTCCTCCGCCGACTTCGATGCTCGAATAGCGCAGTCAGGGCTCGGAGACGTGGAGTTCGTGACCGATGCCCTCGGCTACGGGCGGCTCAATGGTGACAGCCAACGGGTCACCGTTGCCTACGTCCACCTCTCAAAGACCCGTGGCATGCGGGTGAGTCCCGGAGACCGGGGCAGAGAAACGGTCGGCACTTGGGCCTCGGAGATCGACGCCCATGTTGCGATAAACGGGAACTGGTTTTCCCCCTACGACGGTCCGGCGGTTTCCAACGGCAGTGTGTATGGGGGTTCCGACCACTTCTACACCGCGCTGTTCGGTTTCACCGCAGAGGGTGATGCCATCATCCAGCATCACCGTGAGGTCAACGAAACCGTCGATGATCGTGTGGTCGAAGGGGTTTCGGGGCACCCGACACTCATCTACAAGGGTGAGCGAACCACCGATTTTGGTGGCGATCCGACCTTCACCAGGCGCAATCCTCGAACGGCCATCGGTCTCGATCAGACCGGAGATGTCCTGATCCTGGTGACCGTCGACGGCCGCAGCTCGTCGGCCATCGGAATGACCGGAGACGAAACCGCTCAGCTCATGGAGCGTCTCGGTGCTCATGACGCCGTGATGCTCGACGGTGGGGGCTCATCCACCATGTGGGTGACCGGGCGGGGGATCGTCAACAGGCCCTCTGGGGCCCCTCGGGCCGTCGGCAACCAGATTGCCGTGTACGGAGATTGACGAGCCGCGATTTGCTCGGTGATGCGATAGCGGCGTGATCGGCGGGTGACAATCGTTCCTGGGTGAGGTTACCAGCGCGTAACCGTTTCGAAGTCCGTAGCGTCTAACACGTTATGCAGACAATTGTGGGTCGGATTGAGCATGCGGCGAAAGGCCATGGCACGATCACCTTTCTAACCGGTGATGAGCCGGTGACCAAGACCTGGGCCGCCCTCCATGAAGAGGCCAAGGTCATGGCGGCCCGGCTGCAGAGCCGAGGCATTCTGTCGGGAGACCATGTCGCCGTTCTGGGACCGACCACCGCCGATCTGGTGACGGCTTTTCAGGCGGTGTGGCTGTGCGGGGCCACGTTGGTTGTGTTGCCGCTACCGATGAGGTTGGCCTCGCTCGAAGAATTCACAGCTTCGACCAAACTCCGCATCCGCAACGCCGACTGCGCAGCGGTCCTGGTCGATTCCGACCTCGCCCCCTTCGTCGACATCTCGCCGGAAGACCCGCCCATGATCTCACTCGATGATCTTGTGGCCATTGACAGCACGACGGCCGATCAGTTCATCCGGCCCGATTACGCCACAGACGATCTCTTCGTCCTTCAGTTCACCAGCGGTTCCACGTCGGAGCCAAAGGGCGTCATGCTGCCGAACCATGTTGTGGCGGCCAACCTCGACGCCATCATGGAAGCGGCCGAGGTGGACCTGGAGACCGACGTCATGGTCTCGTGGCTGCCGCTGTACCACGACATGGGTCTTGTCGGATTCTGCATCCTGCCGATGACCACCGGCCTCGATCTTGTGCTCGGCGCTCCCCAGGATTTCCTGGCATCACCGGGCCGCTGGATGGAGTGGATCTCGACCTATCGGGGTACTGCCACCGCCGGCCCCAACTTCAGTTACGTCCTGGCCACAAGGGCGCTGCGTCGAACCGATAAAGAGCTGGACCTCTCGTCGTTGCGCATCGCGTTGAACGGCGCCGAGCCGGTCGATCCGGCCAGCGTGCGGTCGTTTGTGGAAGCCGGTGAACGACATGGCATGCGAGAGGGAGCGGTGTTCCCCGCCTTTGGTATGGCCGAGGTGGCGATCGCCGGCTGTTTCCCTGTTCCGCTCTCCGGTCTGAACACCGACATCGTCAATGCTCAGAAAGTCGGCATTGGAACGAAACTGGGCTTCGTGCCATCTGCACTCGATTGGTATTGGCTCGCGTTGCTACCGATGTTCGTAATTTTCGTTATCTCGGCGCTGGCAGAGACCAATCGGCCGCCGTTCGATCTACCGGAAGCAGAATCCGAATTGGTTGCCGGGTTCATGGTGGAATACGCTTCGACGCCGTATCTGCTATTTATGCTGGGTGAATATGTTGCGATCACCACGATGTGTGCCCTAACGACGATCCTGTTCCTTGGCGGCTGGCTGCCACCCGTTGACATCTGGCCGCTCAACGCTGTACCGGGGCTACTGTGGTTTCTCGCTAAGATCGTGTTCGTGTTCTTCTTGTTCGCAATGGCCAAGGCGATTGTACCGCGCTACCGCTATGATCAATTGATGCGACTGGGCTGGAAGGTGTTCCTTCCGATCTCCTTACTCATGGTTGTGGTTGTCGCCGCAGTTCTGCAGTTCGGCCCCAAATTGGGAGGTGCCTGATGAGTCCCAACATGATTGGCGCTTTGATTGGATGCGTGGTTGGCTTCATGGGGTTCGTGTTCATCCGCCTTGCTGCCTCACGCGTAGAAAGCAATGGCGTCGGGCCGGAGCCTACGAAAACAGCTAACTTGCTGCGTTTCGTTGCATTTGCTGATCTAATCCTATTCGTTGTCATCGGTTACTTCATCGGTCCAATGATTGTAACAGGCACCGGGAATTGATTTAGGAGAGCACCGCAATGGGCATTGCCCAAGGCATAAAATCGCTGTTTCTGGTTGAGTTCATCTCGGCATTTTTTCTTGCGATGAAGTACTTCTTTGCCAAGAAGAAGACGCTCAACTATCCGCACGAAAAGGGCCCGTTGAGCCCGCGCTTTCGTGGCGAGCATGCCTTGCGCCGCTATCCCAACGGCGAAGAGCGCTGCATCGCCTGCAAGCTGTGCGAAGCGATCTGCCCGGCACAGGCGATCACCATCGAAGCCGGCCCGAGGCGCAACGATGGGACGAGGCGCACGACGCGCTACGACATCGACATGACGAAATGTATCTATTGCGGGTTGTGCCAGGAAGCATGTCCCGTCGACGCAATCGTTGAGGGACCGAACTTCGAGTTCGCAACCGAGACCCGTGAAGAACTCTACTACAATAAGGAGCGCCTGCTCGCCAACGGCGACCGTTGGGAGCGCGAGATCGCGAACAACCTTGCACTCGATGCCAAATACCGATGATCAGACCGGGTGGCTGCAGCTATTGTCCTCATTGACTGACGACGAGCTGCACCGCTACGGCCAGATCGCTGCCGACCAGCGCCGCCTCGAATGGCAGCATGCTTGGGCGCAGGTGTTACTTGTCATTGGCTCGATTGCAACGCTCGGCTGGTTTGCAGCGGAGTGCACGACGAATGGATTGACCTGGCGTGGTGCAACAATCCTTGGATTGGCTGTCGCGCTGGGGTATTGGCCGTATCGCAGGGCAATTGTGCGTCGGCTATGGGGCAAACACTGTAAGGCTGTCGCGCGTGAGGAAGAAGCTCGGCGGTCGCAGCAGGGAAAAGGTTGAGACCGTGCTCTTCGAGCCCGGTGCTAATCAAAGGAATGGACTGAGGCAATGGGCCTGGAAGCGTTCTTTTTCTACATATTCTCGATCGCAGCGGTGGTATCGGCCATCCTGGTGATCATTGCGCGCAATCCAGTGCACGCGGTGTTGTTTTTAATCCTCGCTTTCTTCAGCGCTGCCGGCCTGTTCGTTCTGCTTGGCGCCGAATTCTTGGCGATGCTGCTGGTCATCGTCTATGTGGGCGCCGTTGCCGTGCTGTTCTTATTTGTCGTGATGATGCTCGACGTGGATTTTGCCGAGTTGAGAGCGGGTTTCATCAAGAACGCGTGGCTTGGCGCTCTTGTTGGCGGTTTTGTACTGCTCGAATTGATACTGGTCCTCGGTTATCAGACTTATTCAAGCCAGATCGTCGGCAACCCGGCGGCCCCACAGCCACTGGCAGCCGACAACGTTTCGAACACAGAGGCGCTCGGCCGCATCCTCTACACGAAGTACATCTTTTACTTCCAGGCCGCCGGTCTGATCCTGCTGGTGGCGATGATCGGCGCGATCGTTCTGACGCTGCGCCACAAGGAAGGCGTTCGCCGCCAATCGATCGCCGTCCAGGTCGCGCGCAATCCCGCAACCGCGATGGAAGTCGTCAAGGTTGCACCAGGGCAATCGGTGTTTCCAAGCAACGAGGAGCCGGCGGAATGATGGAAGTTGGAATCGGACATTACCTGACCGTTGCCGCGATGCTGTTTACGATCGGCATCTTTGGGATTTTCCTCAACCGCAAGAACG
>JAVJHY011535674.1:0-11882 GCA_035593235.1 Phascolosoma agassizii | reverse complement strand
CACCATCTGTGCAAGGCGATCTTGACCATGTACGAAGCCCAGTCCGAACCAGCCTTCGGTCTCGGCATCGGCGCTGATATGCGGAATGCCATGGGCATCGCGAAGGACTTCGATCGGCTTCGAGAGTTCCGCGATCCGAATCGTGCCAGAGACCGATGCGAAGGCCTCGCGATCCTTGCGATCGCTCTGGCCCCAGCGGCCGAGCAACAGGATCAAAGCGATGATCAAGAGCGCACCGACCAGAAGCCTCTTGCCGAGCTGTCCCAGCCCTGGCTCGGACTCTTCGGATCGAGGCCCCTCCGCAACTGCCATTCCCTGGTCCCCCCCTATTAGGATCAAGTGCAAGTTCGATCGACGTCCGAAAACGGAAGTTAAGTCGAGCACTTGAGAGCATACCGCGGGCCCGTTACATTGCGCGCTCCCCGCCCCCTGACCGAACGGAGCCCCCGCAGGCCGTGCCCATTCTATCACTTGATCAGCTGCTCGATGGCACGTCCGCGAATTCCGGTAAAGCTCGGAGCACCGGGTCGCCCACTTCACGCCGGGTCTTTGTGCGCGCGGACCTGAATGTCCCGCTCGAAAAGGGCCGCATCCGCGATGACAGCCGCGTCCGCGCATCGCTGCCCACGCTGACGCGACTCGCCTCCGCCGGCGCACCGGTCGTCCTTGCGTCGCACCTCGGTCGTCCCAAGGGAGAACGGAAACGCGAACTCTCGCTGGCGCCCGTAGCCGAGGCACTCAGTCGCGCGCTCGGAACGAAGGTCGCGATGGCCCAGGATTGTGTGGGCAAAGGCGTTGAAGCTCAGGCTGAGGCACTCGCTGGCGGCGAGGTCTTGTTGCTCGAGAATCTGCGATTCCACGCGTCGGAGACGGCGAATGAAGAGCCCTTTGCGCGCGCGTTGGCCGCGCTGGCCGATGACTACGTGAACGATGCTTTTGGAACGGCACACCGCGCCCACGCATCAACCGCCGGCATGGTGCCCTTCATGGGTCGCGCCGCGGCAGGCCTCTTGCTCGAAAAAGAGATCACGGCCCTCGGTTCCCTCCTCGAGCCTGAACGCCCCTTCGTTTGCTTTCTGGGCGGTGCCAAGGTCTCCGACAAGCTCGGCGTGCTCGAGGCCCTGATCGAACGAGCGGAGACGATCGGCGTCGGGGGCGCGATGGCCTACACGTTTCTTGCGGCGAGAGGTGAGGCGATCGGTCGCTCGCTTGTTGAACCCGATCGATTCGGAGATGCCAAACGCATGGAAGAGCGGGCGAAGGAGCGCGGCTGCGCTCTTCTCTTGCCGACCGATCACGTTGTGACCGATCGGATTGAAGCGGGTGCGGACGCGGAAATTGTAACGACGATTCCGGACGCGAAAATGGGTGTCGATATCGGACCGCAGACCGCCGAGCGTTATGCCGCGGCGGCGATGGGTGCACGGATGATCTTGTGGAACGGGCCGATGGGTGTCTTCGAGATCGATGAGTTTGCGCGCGGCACGGAGCGCGTCGCGCTGGGTGTTGCGGATTCGGACGGACGCAGCGTCGTGGGGGGCGGTGACTCGCTGGCGGCGGTTGCGAAGGCGGGTCTTGCGGATCGAATCGATCACCTGTCGACGGGCGGTGGTGCGAGCCTCGAATTCGTTCAGGGCCTCACCCTCCCCGGCATCGCCGCGCTCGAGCGTGCGTCGTGAGCCCTCGGATAGTGAAGACCCGCCGGCCTCTGATTGCGGGCAATTGGAAGATGCACATCGCGCCAAGCGAAGTGGCGGCCTACGTCTCTGAGCTCCGGATTGCCCTCGAAGCCGACCGGGAAGCGATTGGTCGCGAGTTTGACTTGGCACTTGCCCCGCCCGCGACGAGTCTCGATCGACTGGGGGTCGCGCTCTCGGGATCTGGGGTTCTGCTCGCCGCCCAGAACGTTCACAGCGAGAAATCTGGCGCATTTACGGGTGAGATCGCGGTCGGAATGCTCGAGGATCTGGGCTGCCGATACGCCCTGATCGGACACAGCGAACGCCGGCAGATTTGTGGGGAACGCGACGAGGATGTCGCCGCCAAGGCCGCTGCGCTCCAGGAATCGACGGTGGACCCGATTCTATGCGTCGGCGAGACGCTTGAGGAACGGGAGGCGGACCGAACCCTCGAAATTGTCCGTCGGCAGGTCGGTTGTGTGGTCGATAGAGTCGGCGATGGGCTCATGGGCCGGCTCGTGGTAGCCTACGAGCCGATATGGGCGATCGGGACCGGCCGGACGGCCACACCCGAGATCGCCCAAGAAGTCCATGCTGCGATTCGGGCCTACCTGGTCGAAAGACTGGGTTCGGCTGCAGTGGAGACTCGAATCCTTTATGGCGGCTCCGTCAAGCCGTCAAATGCTCAGGAGTTACTGGCGCAGCCCGATGTCGATGGCGCATTGGTCGGTGGCGCAAGTCTCGTAGCCGATGATTTCGCTGCGATCGCCTTGGCCTCTGTGGCTTCGTCTAAACTTTGATCGTTCGTCTTCAACAATTTAGCCAGATGCGCACCTTGGTGTTCGCCTTGATCCAACCTGATAGATCCCCCGCGGAGACAGCTTAATGACCACGTTTCTTTACACCCTTCACATCCTTGTCTGCCTCGTTCTGATTGGCGTCGTCTTGCTTCAGCGCGGCAAGGGCGCCGACCTGGGTGCGAGCCTCGGCGGTGGTGGCGCAAACACGATCTTTGGCAGCCGTGGCGCGGGAAACTTCCTGTCGAAGATGACGACTGCGAGCGCGATCATCTTCATGGGGACTTCGCTCAGCCTTTCCTACCTCGGGTATCAGGCTTCTGACATCCAGCTCTTTGACGAGACGGCGCCCTTTGAAGTGCCCGGTGCCGATGGAGTCATTCCCACCGACGACTTGGGTGGCCTCGAAGAAATTCCCGCGGCAGCGCAGTCTGTAGTGGACGATGGGCCCGGTCTTGTCGAAATTCCCTCTTCTGAAGAGGCGACCGTACCGACGGAATAGATTGAGTTTCCCTCTGGGCGGAGCGATTAACCTCGGTTATTCTCTGCGGCCCTCGGTTGCCTCTTGGGACCTCGGGCCAGTCTGGCTGAGATCCCGCGAAGGAGGTAATCCCCGCGTGCGGCGGTGGCGGAATTGGTAGACGCGTCAGCTTGAGGTGCTGGTGGGGGCAACCCCGTGGAAGTTCGAGTCTTCTTCGCCGCACCACTTTTTCTATTGATTGAATTCGGATCCTACGCCTAAGTCTTTGACCAGGCGCTGGGCGCTTACCGCGCCCGACTCGCCGTCCGTTGCACTGGATCGGCTGGAGTCTCTGTCTCGCGGCCGTTTTCCGTGTCTTGCTTCAGGTAAGTCCACATCGCATCGATCTCCAAATCATTGAGTCCCGCGAATGCAGGCCATGGCATCGCATCGCGATCGAGGACCCGTCCATCGGGTGTTCGGCCGGTCCGCATCGCGCGCCCAAAATCGGACAGCGTCCACGTCGCCATCGCCCCGGACGGCCGGAGGTCCGCCGGCGGAATCTCGTCTGGGAGCGAGAGCGGATGGAGCCCTCCACGCAGATCTGAATGGTGGCAGACGCGACAGTTCCCGAGGCTGACGAGATATTCACCGTATTGGGGAGTGACCGATCTTCGATTCGAAATTTCACCGAACTCCCGTGTTTCGAGACCGTCTGTAGAGACGAGGTCCGTCGCAGCGCCGGCCGAAACAACGACGCGCGTGAGCCAGCCGATCCGGCGCGGGCGTTCTCGGCGGTCCACCGCAGGGACGCTTTCCAGGAAGGCGACTAACGCGAGCAGATCTTTGTCCGTGATTCGCGCGAGATGCGCGGAGGGCATCAAGAGAAGCGAGCGCCCATCGCGGCCGATGCCCATCCGCAGGGCGCGGACCCAATCCTTGAGTGAGTAAGCGCGCCCAACGCCGCCCACGCCGGGCGTTAAATTCGGCGCATCGAGCCGACCGATCCAAGGATCGTCCGCGATCTGCCGCCCTGCGAGATCGGTTCCGTGGCAGAACGTGCACTGGGCGACCACAGTGACCAAGTGCCGGCCTCGTTCGATGGCATCGGCAGGTGTCTCGGCTGGATCAGGAATTCGAACGCGACTGAGTTCAATCTGCGGGTCAAGCTTCGATTCGCTGTGAATGAAAACCAGATTGGCGCTGCAGGCCACGATCAAGGCGATGGCCAGAAGCACACGCAAAGTTAGACGCGCCCGTGAGGTCGAGGGCGCATGGGGCTCTCTTACGCCTCGATCAGCCACGCGCCGCGATCTCAGCGACCGCATCAAGGGCGTAGTGATCGTCCATCTCAATCATGATATTTGCTTCGCGCGGCTGGCCGCCCATGCGGCGCTTCTCGAGGTCCGCTCCCATTCCGTATTCGACCCGCTTGAACCCCAAGCGACGTGCGCGCTCGGACATCTGTCGAAGGAGCTGCCGGTAAAGGCCATGTTCTCGGACGTAGTCGTAATCCATGCCTGCGACCAAGGGGACGTACGCCTCTGGGCCTGTGTATGCGACAAAGCAGCCGACTGTCTTGGCTTCCGGATCGCGCTCGTCGCTGAGCACAACCACTTCCCAGTCCGTCGATTGCGTCGCCGCTTGAAAGAACTCGCGCGGTAGATCAAAGGTATTCAGCGCAAGATTCCGTGTCTTCACATTCGAGTACAGGGATTGAATGCGATCGATTTCCTCGGTCGAGACAGAGTCGTCCGCGCCGCTCAAAACTCGCACGCGGTAGGCGTCGCTGAACGGGGCCACATCGCGTCGATGGTGGTACCGATGCTTGCGAGGAAGTGAAGCAACGAGATCCACCTCCGTAGAGCACACATCCTCGACGGCGAAACTCGTGGGCATAGGCATCTCCATCATGCCGTCCTCGATAAAGAATCGCGCGGCAGCCTCATTCGTTGCCGGAACGTCGCGGACGACCCGAAGGTCGCATCCAAGCTCCGACGCGTCCGCTCGAACGGCCTCCATCAGCAAAGTTGCCGCCTCCTGGGTTACGGGGGATTCGAATCCCTCGCGGGTCCAAAGATGTTCTCCCTCGCTTAACAAACACCCCATCGCGAAGACGGGTTGAGTGAGGTGCAGCGGCTCTTTCTCGCGTTCGAGTTCGATCGTCGCGGATACTGCTGCGTCCGCAAGCATGTCGGCTTTCCACAGCGACTTAGTAAAGACTGTGGCCAGCACGGGTTCACCCTTTTCGTCCCGCACGATGTAGTACCGGAAATCCCAGTGCTGAACCGGGTCGTCTGACTGCCCGAAGACAGACTCAAAGAGAGACAGAGCTGTCGTTCCCAGGCTTCCACGATTCCCCAAACATGCGTTCCATTCACTCGAATCGACCTTATCGATCGTGTCGAAACGATCGAGGGTGAAATCGGAGTCGCGCATTGTTCTTGGTCTTGCGAGCGGCGCCTCGGGCATCTCCAGATCGAATGCGCGCCAAATCTCCTCGGGCGTCGAACCCCCTGCGCGGACGGCCGCCTCCCAATTTCGCGAGATACTCCGGACGAGGGCCTCGATATCGGATTGTGTGTGGTGGCGGGTCAGCAAGAAACGCACCCCGCCGCGGCGCATCGGGGCTGCTGGAAACTGTGCCGGATTGGTGAAGATGCCCTCGTCCAATAGGGCACGGCAGGCATGCTGCGATGCCTTTGGAGTCCCGATGCCGACGAAACCCACAGGTGTCAGGGGGGACGACACGACGGGAACTCGCTCCTCGGAAAAGAGCGCATTGGAGTAGGCCATGCGATCTCCAAGTTCGGCTTGGAGAACATCGATTTCGTCGCTCAGATGAATCTTTGCTGACGCGATCGCCGCACCCAGAATCGGGGGCTGAATGGGGCCGCCGAATATAAGGGTCGGTCCGCATGCGCGAATTCGGCGCCGCTGCTCTTCGTCGGGCAACACGATGACACCGCCGCCCGTTCCGAACCCTTTTGCGAGCCCCGTGGCGAGCACCATATTGGGATGCAGTCCGATCGCTTCCAGAACTGTCCCTGAGCCGCGTGGCCCCGCCCAGCTCATCCCGTGCGCGTCATCGACGTAGAATCGAAATTGCGGATAGCGATCGAGTAGGTCGGCGATCGCGCGTGTCGGCGCGAGGTCGCCAAACATGCTGTAGACGCCGTCGGCGAGATACCACACATGGTCGTGCTCTTTGGAGAGCGCCACAATTCGTTCTTCGAGGTGTTCGAGGTTGTTATGCGGTGCGACTTCCAGGTGAGCACCGGACCCACGCACGAATTGGCAAGCCATCTGCACGCTCGAATGGACTTGATGGTCGATGATCATCGCGTCCCGTTCGGTGACGAGAATCGGAAGCGCCGAGAGATGAGCGAGCGTTGTCGTGGGCGCGAGGACGCAATGCGCATCAAAAATTTCGTCGATCAGAGTTTCGAATTCGGTGTAGAGCGGCGAAGAGAGGTAAGCGCGCGAGGAGCTGGTTTCTGTTCCGTGTGCGCGAAGGGCCTCAATGGCGCCGTCGACGATGCGCGGATCGATCTCGAGTCCGAGATAGCTACACGAGCCAAAGTTGACTGCAGATCGACCGGCGATCCGGACGTGACGTCCTGTCGAGACCGAGTCCTCCGCGCGACAATGCGCGACGCCGAGGTTGACCGCGGTTGTGACCGCGCGATCGAGAATATTGAGCCGCTCCTGGTCGATTTTCATAGGATTTCCCTTTTCGTCAGATGGGGCGCTGGCAAGAAATTGCCGTCGCGTTGCGCATCGGTGGGAAACTGGACCTTCTTGAGAACCTCCACTTGATTTTTGATGGCACACAGACGGGTCGAAATGGTCTCAGGTGAACACCCTAGAGTTCCCGTGGCGGCGGCACGGGGCCGATCCTAGAATGGCTCCAGAAGCGAGGTGTTCTCATCCATGAACGGCGTGTCTTGTCGCGTGCTGGGGTTTTTCCTAGAGGGTGCCTCTCACAACCACATGAATATCGACCGAATTCTTGCGGACCTCGATGTCTCGCAGGAGCAGATCCGTGATCCGAAGCGAACCATTCCCTGGGCCGTCTTTGTAGAGATCGTGGACAGATTTTCCGCCGAGATCGGCGACACTGAGGATCTCCGCCAATTCGGTGAAGATTTCTTCTCCAGCGATTCTTTTCGCGTTTTTCATATTGTTGGGCGGGCGCTCTCGAAGCCCCGCGATGTATATGAAATGGGGTCCCACTGGATGGGACCTGCGCTGTTTCCGATGATCAGCGCGAAAATGTGGGAAGAGCCCGATGGCAGGCTCGTCCAGAAACTCACCCTCGCCGAAGGGCACCGTGATTGTCCAAGCGTCTACCACATCCTCCGTGGTTGCCTCATCGTGGCGCCCAGCATGTGGGGCCACGGTCCGTCACATGTTGATATCGTGGTCGAAGACGGATCCGCGACCTACTTCATCCGCCCGACAGTCCGCGGAGCTAGCGTTCTTGGCCGGATGATTCGGGCAGTGCGCGCGCCGTTTACCCTGCCGACGATGCTCAACGAGCTCTTTCATCAACAGGCGGCGATCGAAGCCAACTACACCGAAATTCGCTCCGCCCGGGATCGCATCGCGGACCAGGCCCACGATCTTGAGCAGGTCAACTCAATCGGTCGTCGTCTCGCGCAACACGTCGACGTCGACCAAGTCGCGGATGTGATGACAGAAGTTCTGATCGACGACTTGGGTGCGCTGGGGATGGAACTTTGGTTGAGCCGGGATGAATTCGATGCATCTCCATCCAACGTTTCCACACCGGAATCTAAATCGGGGAGTCACGACAACTCGCGACCCTTTCGTCAGGGCGGGCGGCCAAGCCCCGGTTCACCGACCAGTTATCTCCTCGAAGCGGCATCTCGGCACGTCGGGACGTTGCGTGTCTGGTCTGCGGAAGATGAGGGTGGGACGAATCAGGAATTATTGGTTCGGCTCCTGCCGTGGATCGCGGTGTCTCTTGATAACGCGCGGTCGTACGCCGCGCTTGAGCGTCAGAACGCCGATCTCGAGGAACGCGTCAAAGAGCGAACCGCGCGGCTGCTCTCCGCGAACCATCACCTCGTCAAAGAAATCGGCGAAAGAAAGAAAGCAACCGAAGCGCTTCTGCAATCGGAAGCTCAGCTGCGTGCGTCGGAGCGTTTGGCATCGATCGGGACGCTGGCCGCCGGGATCGCACATGAGATCAACAACCCCATTGGATCGATCCTCGCGTCCGCGCAGCTCGCCCAGCTCGAACATGCGCGCGGGGGGCTCGAGCCTGAAGTTCACACTGCGCTCACGGAAATCGCCGCTCAAGCAAAGCGCTGTGGGGGGATCGTGCGCAGCGTGCTGCAGTTCTCCCGCGACGAACGCACCGAGAAATGGGACTGCGAGATTCATGACATCGTGACGCGCTCAGTTCGGCTCGTATCGAGCGCGGGAGACTCGATCCCGAACCCCGTCGCCCTCAATCTTCCCTCCGGGCCGGTCTGGGGACGCGTGAATCCGATTCAAGTCGAACAGGCGATCGTGAACCTGCTCAGGAATGCATTCGAAGCTGGAGCGGAGCGCGTGCGCGTATCGGCCGAGCACGACGCTACGAACCGACTCGTCACGATTCTGATTCAAGACGATGGCCCGGGAATCCCAACCCACGAGCAGCACCGGATCTTCGAGCCCTTCTATACGACGAAACGCCCAGATGGCGGAACCGGGCTCGGGCTCAGTGTCGTCCACGGCATCGTCGCCGAGCATGGCGGCGGTTTAGACGTCACCTCGTCGCCGGAGGATGGCACACTCGCGAGCCTCACCTTGCCCACGATCTCCCCGCCGGCAGTCCCGATTGAGGATAAGCCGGAGTCGGCCTGAACTGTCCGTCTTTCATGAGGCTTAGCTAAGTGAGATTGTTAGGCATCCGTTAGGCTGAGACGGCTCGCAGCGTTCGTCCCTTCTCTGAGGCAGCGGCCGTCATCGCGTCGAGCTCCACGGGCAGTGCCATCCGAAGTCGGTCGAGGTCGGGCACGATTTCCGGGTCCGCATTGAATGCGATGAAGACGTTGCCGTTGTAGCTCATCGCAGTCACGCAGAGTGCGGAGGAATCCTGAAGTGGCAGGATGCCATAGCATTCCAGCAAGCGAGCGCCTTGCACATATAGGGGCTGCTGCGGCCCAGGCGCTTGCAGGATCGCGATCGTCCCGAGGTCAATCGACTCCAACGCCCGCGCGCCAATCGAAAAGAGGCGCGACGCGTTCCATTGTGTATCGGACGTTAGGTTTGAGCCCGATGCGACGTGATCGAGGGATCGGAGCCGAGTCGTTTGGTCTCGGATTAGTCGCAACCGCTCAGCGGGATCAGCTTCCCAGAGTGGCAGTTCGACATTCCACGTCTGGGCTTCTTTGCCCGCGAAATCCAGAATCGGTGTCTGCGCGCGCAAGTCGACGGTCACGGCGCTGACGAAGCGCTCTTCCATGAAGCGGCGAAGTGAACCTGCGATGAGTGCCAAGACGACGTCGTGGATCGAGCCGCCGAGCGAATGATGGATCGCTTTGAGAGCGTCGAACGAGACCGGAGCCATTTCGTATTTGCGGTGCGGTCCCAAGCGGCCATCGAAGGGAGACTCACTCGCCGGACGCAGCGCGTAGCCCATAACCTTGAGCAAGCCGACGGCCTGACTTCGAATCTTCCGTGAAGTCGCCGCAGGACTCGTCATCGCGTTGATGCCGGCCGACAACAATCGTCGTGATGGGCTCCACCGACGCAACACTTCGCTCGAGAAGAGTTCGACGGGCGACGGAGCGGGACGCGCGCGGAAGCGGCGAACGGACGCATCTTCTTCTTGTTCGTTGGCGGAAAGCAGCGTCCGAAGGAGGTCCGATCCATCTTCGACCGAAAGCGCTTTGTGCATCTTGACGATGAAGGCGAAACGGCCGCCTTCGAGGCCTTCGATGACCCACAAATCCCAGAGAGGGCGCGATCGGTCGAGTCGAGTGGCGGCGATTCGAGCCGCCGTTCGAGAAAGCTGCTCGTCGTTGCCCGGTCGCGGCAAGCTCGACTGGCGCAGGTGATAGTCGAGATTGAACTCCGCATCATCGACCCAAACTTGGTGGCCATCGCCCGGGACACGGCGCAGCTTGCTGCGTAGTCTCGGCAGTTCGCTGAGCTTCGACTCGACGATCTCGCGAATCTTTTCGAAGTCGACGCCCCCATCCTTCGTTGCCAAGGGGCCGCTCTCGAAGATCAAGGTCATCGCCGTGTGAGCGCGCTTCCTTGAGTTCTCGTTCTCAAGGTGAGCCAAGCTTTCCTCGGACAATCTTTCGTAGTGAACTCGTGCCATTTGGGTTCTCTCCCCGCCTTGCCCGTCCGAGGACGGTCTTAGTCTGTTGTCTGAGCCGTGTTTGGACTCGATCGCTCGCGCGCTTCGCGACTGTCGGTTACGACGTGCCTGTGAACCGCGACCGCCCGTTCGTCGGCGAATCGTTTTCGTTCTCGACGAGGAACGGTGCTTCACCGTGCTCGTAGAGATGGTTGGCAATAATGCCGCGCAGGAACGGTTTGGAGTCGTTTCGCATGGTCGCCATCACATGCCCCGAAGGTAGCCACGAAATTTCCGGTTTTTCCCAGTGTCGCCAAAGCGCGCGGGCCTGGTCAGGGCGAGCGACGCGGTCCGCTACACCTGCGTAGATAAAGCGCTTCTCGACCGGCAGCCGGGGCGTGAAGGTGAGCGGAGAGACCGGATGAACGACCTTCCGGACCAACGACCAATCGGTCTGGAGGTCCCCACCGTAGGCCTTGTATGCCCATGGCTCATTGTCTCGTGCGAGCGACGTGAAGTCGACGGCGGGAATGCCCGCGACGACGCAGGAGAGATCATCGATGAAAGCGGATGCGAGAGAAACCGTATACCCGCCGAGTGACACGCCGTAGAGTCCCACCGGCGCATCCGAGCGACTGCGAACCCAGCCGACGAGACGTCGGATATCCCAGACTGCTTGCGCAAACATATGAGCGACGTTGGCGAATTCGGGTTGAAGCAACCCACCGCCGCTGAAACGTGTCGAGGAGCGCGGGCCGTGAAGCGGCAACACCGGCATAATGATGTTAAGTCCAAGATCCTCATGCAGCCATTTCGCATTCAGTCCCGGGATATTTGAGGTCGGCGTGGCCATGCTGAAGCCCTGGGTCAAGACCAGCCAAGGGCGATCGCCCCCCTCGTGCTCCATGACGTAGGCGGCGGCCGTTCCATTTTCCTCGTACGAGAGCCAGCGCTCGCGTCCGGGCTCACCCGGATGGGGCTCGAACTCACTCTCGAATGTCAGCTCTTGATAGTCGGTGGTCGTACCAATGGTGCGCAGCGTCTTCGAAACGATTTGCGGCTTGCGGAGTTGAGGCGGCGTCTGATGATAAGAAGCCGGGTCCTCAAGCCATCCATTTCGATCGAGAAAGTCACTCATCGCAAGCAGTTCTTGATGCCCGCGACGCACTTGTTGCGACTCGGGCACGCCGACGAGCAAGCTGACGAGGAGCGAGAAACTCCCGTCGACGATCGCTTCTGCGATAATCCCCGCATTGGGCTCCACGGCGGGAACGTCTCGGTATCGCGACTCACGTCGCAACACCGCTGCCGTGTCGTTGACCATTGCTGCGATCTGAATTGCTGGTGCAGTGACCCATCGAACTAGAGTGCTCATTGATTCCCCCCGTCTGCTTCCGCAGACTTTCGGCCTAATAGCCGAACCAATCGCTTCATCAATCGATCCGAAACACGATCTGCATCCAGATCCCCGGCGGTCACAGCCTGGGACACTTGAACCTTGGTCATCGCCTGGACGAGGATCGACAACTCCACCGGATCCTCGTCGTAGAAATCCCCGGAGTCGCTTCCTTCTTGAATCAAGTCCGCGTGGGCATCGAGCCCTTCCTGCCAGAGCTGACCCG
>JAVJHY011535564.1:0-11889 GCA_035593235.1 Phascolosoma agassizii | reverse complement strand
TTTAGAAAAGAGTCCGACTTCGATAAAAATGCTAAAGTTCGCTATGAACTTGACCGATGATGGCATGGTCGGGCAACAGGTATTCGCCGGCGAGGCAACCCGCTTGGCCTATATGACCGATGAAGCAAAAGAAGGTCGCGATGCGTTTCTTGAAAAGCGTAAGCCAGACTTTGGCAAGGATAAATGGATACCCTGAAGATCAAGGTTTAAAGTTTCTTATTCAAAGTTATGATGTCACCTTGAGCCTTTCGACTGCGCTCAAGACAGGCTTTGTCGAAGGGCATAAATGGAGAGGTCTTTTTCAAAAGATTCCGCTTCATAGCGGAATTTGTTCAACTTACTGTTTTGAATGCGAGGTTTGCAGATTCTCGACTTCGCGGGAATGACAACTAAAACCTCTATCAACTAAAAAGAGCCCTGTCTTTCGATCAGGACTCTTTTACGAGAACACTATATGAAAATGAAAAAATTAACTCTGTTTTTATTACATAGTAAACTTAACACCATATCATCTCATTTCTAAATTATTGTTGTGAAACGCTCTTTCCATGTTGTGATGTGACTGTTTTGTGATGTTTAAGGGTTGAACTTGCTTAATTCTTCGGGGTATATCGTAAATTGAAAGTGTTCTAAGCCACAAATTGATCATATAAATGAAAAAGCCCATACTCTTAATTTTGTTTTTTTCATTATTGGGATGTTCTAGCTCCGATACTTATCAAACTGATGAAACACAGAATGTGACTCAGGGGATGGAAGAGGAGCTGCACGAAGAATTAACCGGAAATTTTGTGGATGGCGCACACCCGACAGAAGGCAAGGTGGTTATAAACCCTGAACGCACAAAGCTTGAATTATCTGGATTTAAAACGGATGCCGGCCCGCTTCTAGAGCTTTATCTAGCTAAGGAATTAGACGGTGTTGTCTATATCACCTTAGGTGAACTGCAGGGGATAGAGGGTGATTTCACCTATGATCTACCCAAAAATATCGATTATGAGACCTACAAAAACCTTTTGGTCTGGTGTGTCGATTTTAAGGTAAGTTTTGGCCATGCCGTAATGGAATAGCACTATTGAATGCCGGCAATGACCTCGCTCAAAAATCTGTTGACATCAAAGAGTGGTTCCTGACCCAGTCCGGTGCGGACCACGACCAAATCCTTTGAAGGAATTACGTAGACCCGCTGCCCCTGAAAACCATTGGCCGAAAACATATCTCGAGGGACATCAGGATATTTGCCTCCTGCATTCAGCCAAAAATGAGCTCCATAAACTCCTTCTGAATTTACAGTGGGCTTGGTCACGTAATCGACCCAGTCGGGTGAGAAAATCTGAGCCCCGTTCCAGTTGCCACGGTGCAGGTACAGCAATCCGAATTTGGCCCAATCCCTTGTATTGGCCCATGCATATGAAGAGCCCACATAATTTCCGGCCACATCGGCTTCCAATACCATCGAGTGCATTCCGATTTTATCGACCAATTCGACATACGGAAAATCGAGGTACTCTTGATGTGTTTTGAATTGGTCTCGCAGAATTCCCGATAAAAGATTTGACGTTCCTGAGGAATAGTTCCAAATCTCGGTCGGCGGGGCAAGTGCCTCCTTATTGGGCTGAACTTCCGACATGTCGGATTCCAAAAAAAGCATTTTGGTAACATCTGAAATACTGGTATAATCTTCATCCCAAGCCAATCCGCTCTGCATACGCATCAAATGATTCAAACTGATTTTCTTGCGATCATCGGCTTGCCAAGATTCAACAGGGGCAAGGGAGTTCAAATCGATTTTCCCTTGATGTTCTAGAATTAGAAACCAAGTTTCTTTCGTTTTTAAAATAGACCAATTAGCTTTTAGGTATCCCCCATCCTTAGTTCCGTCGGAAAAGCCAAGCATGATGGTTTGTTTGTCCCTTCTCCGCTTTACATGTTTGCGGTACATCGGTAGGTTGAATAGGGTCGTCATGACTTCCCTAGCAGACTTCATGCCCTCCATCGTCTCAAATAAAGGGATAATGTCAAAGGTAATTTCCTCTTTTTTCCAGCCGCTCCATCTAAACAATCCAAAAACAAAGAGTACTGAAAAGATATCTTCGGAGTTACTAATTATGTATCGATTGCATCCATGCTCACCATTCTTCTGCTGAATAACTTTCAGTTGTCGAATATTGACTATGATGTCCCTTGTCCGCTCCTCTTCATAATCTTCTGCATGTAGCGTTAAATCTTTCTTAACCAGCCATTCCACTAATTCTTGCTTATTGAGTTCGTTCAAGTTTTTTCTAATGACACCTTGCTTTTTCAATATAGCTTCAACCGCGGCATAATGCTTACTATGATCCTCCCGAATATCAAGTGTAGTGAAATTGGTTTTAAAAATGTGGACCTTGTCGATGAGCTCATCAAGTTGCCCCAAATATAAACTATGGTAATCCTTCACCAGCGTTTCCTTGACGGCCAGTAATTTCTCAACAATTTCCGGGTAAGTCACGATAATCTTTGGATCGAACATTGCGCTGTAGAGCCTGTCTGTCAAATGATCCAAATTATCCTGAAGCCCCTGGAACGTGAGTTTTTTACGCAGTGCTTTCAAATCATTGTAGTAGCACTTCATGATGTTGATTCTTAATTCATCGGCTACTTTCCTAGTGGTTTTCGCCGTTACAAAGGGGTTGCCATCTCGATCGCCTCCGGGCCAAAACCCCAATTTAATGATGTCATAATTGTCGAAGGTCTTACCATTTACGTTGCTTTTAATGTACTGGAAAAGATCTCCAATAGCCGTGTAATAGGTGTTACGTAAAATGTGAATAATATTCCTGGCCTCATTCAGTGGTGTTGGCTTCTTGGCATTCACCAAAGAGGTAAGACCCAACTGTTGCAGTGTGAGATCAATCTCATCAATCTGATTTTCATCAATTAAATTTCTCAGTTCATCAATAATATCGAGAATACTTGGCGTATAAAATTGCGTAGGGTGCGCAGTGAGAACAATTCTAGCCCCAAAAGTGCCCAATTTTTTAGCTGTTTCATCTAGGTTTTTATCTTCTTCAACCAGTTTAAAGTAATCCTTGATAGAAAATGAATCTGTAAACAACTGAAGCTTTGGAAAAGCTGCATCTTCTACACTATCGTAAAGTACCACCTGACGCTCCACATACTGAATGATCCTGAACATGAAATCGATTCGTTCGCGCTCATCGGATAAATCGGCAAAATTGGTAAAGAAAACCTCTAAAATTTCTTGCGGACTCTTCCCCATTTCTAAACCCGCGGCACATTGGTCTATCAAAAGCGGTATCAACTTCCCCACATTTTTGACATCTCCAAATGGCAAGCTGAGAAAAAGGCTGTTGTATATATTAAATTTATTGGTTACTGATTTCTTGAATTCTTCAAGTCGCTTTGACTGTTGCAAAATATCCATAGATCTAATCGAATTTACTCACTTTAACTGTAAAATATATGTATTCATCTATTCTCATTTAGATGACAAATAACCCGCTCGGAAGTTTACGAACGTCTTCCAATTGAGCAAGCTACCTTGCTTGCTTATGCTGGCTTGTTTCAAATGGTAAAGATAGAGAACCCTGCTGGAATCTCTACAAGGTCAGATTATTCCTCCCGCTTTAATTTACTCTTGATAGCGGTTGATGCTCTTCAATTTGGCAGACATCGAAATCATCTTCCTTTTGAATTGAATTTCAAATGTCTGTCTAGAAAATCAAAGGTGCCGACACCATGGATGGTATGTGGCCCGACAAACCATTCCATATCTGTCTGGTCACCGATCTTCAACTTCGCATTGTACAAATGGCGTACTTTGGCATATTCATAAGCCACCCTTTCATCTGGAGCCACCCCGTCGAAATGACCTCGTTCGACCATAAAAGGCCGGGGCGCAATGAGTGCCGCCATTTCCGAGTAATTAAATGTACTACCCAAATTCCATTCAAATATTTCATACTCTCCGGTATTTACATAACTATAGGGACTACGAGATGATGAAACTTTCCAGACCCAATCGTTGAAATCTGCGGAACAAATGGATAAACAGTAGTTATCGACCAAAGGAGGAATACGCATGGCAGACTTACCACCGTAACTTAAACCATAAAAAGCAATTCGATTCTCATCGACCATTTCTAATCCCGCTAACCAATTCGTAATCTGTCTATGCTGAGGGACCATAATCGAAAACAATGTTTTCTTGATGGCGTTAGCCTTAAATTGTAAGGTGCGAAAGCGGTCTTCGAAAATATATAGGTTTTGTGGGGCAAACACAATGTAACCTCGCTCTGCAAGGCGCATAGCAAAGGCTCTATAGGCTTTAAAATCTCTTTCGCCAATCGTAGACTGCGGACGGCCTTCGAGGCCATGTTGACAAACCACCACTGGTCGCTTTTCCCCTGGTTGGAGGTCTTCTGGAAGTAGCAGTATACCATAGGCAAATAGGCCAGGAAATACATCGAGAACTATTTCATAAGCACTGACCTCACTGCTGCCCGAATCCAATCTCCGACTCCGTGCGTTGAAAGGCAATAAATTTTTATTGAATTTACCGATCACTTCCTCGCTGAAGTAATTTCGGTAATTGCCTGTGGACAGTTGAAAATTCTCTACTGATGTAAAATCCAGGTCCTGCATAAACTCCTTTCGCATATAAGGGCTCTCCCTCAACAACCACTGATTCTGCTGATCGAGCTCCTGCATCATTTGTCGATGTCTGTAGTCGGAATCTGGGAGTTGTGCGGCGGTTGGTGGTACTTTAGTTGGGATTAATGCTTGCATGTTCTTGATTTGCCAGTTCAATCCAGCAGTTAATTCATGAGCACGTTCTATTTCAGCAGTAACATCACTTTCCAATGATGGTGTCAAACGACCGGGCTTGCCTTTGGTTCCAGGTAAGATTGTAAAATGAGGGGCTGGCAAATCCGAATAAATACTTAGAGTTCGAGGAGCGATCATAGTTGATATCTCTGCATCACCGAACTCCCTCAATAGCCCAAAAACGTTTCGTGAAGCTGGTTCCTCCCAAACTTGTTGCCTCGACCCAAAGTAGCCGGCCACCCTGGTCTCGTCAATTCTAGTATCGATTGCGCCGGCGTAGAAGGCGAGTAATCCACCCTCTCCCCAACCGGACAAAGTAATTTCAGAGGCGCCAGATTTCGTGAGCCAATCAACTCCGGCCAATATTTTTTGCACTTCAAAACCTATTATATGTCGCCCTAGCGGAAATGCGGAACGATATACCCTTTCGCGATTGGTGATTGTTCCGTACGAGGTATCTCGGTCTATTAATGCTGGTATTAATACTCGAATCCCCCTTTCAGCCATTGCACGCGCCATTTGCATTTTCGGCTCCAAATCACCGGATAATCCGAGTAAATGAGCGGGTAATTGATCTGCATCAGGAACAACAACGGCAGCTTGCAAGGAAACCTCATTGTCAGGAATTACCAGCAATCCATGCCCGTTTATTAGGTCCGTAACTGGCCATCTCACCGATTGGATATGGTATCCAGGACCTTCACCAACTTTGCCCAATCTTTCTGGCTCTGCGTAGAGAATTCTTTGGTCTTGAATCCCCATCATTTGCGCAAGACGTATCGGGTTCTCATGGATTGAAGAGTCATATGCCTGGAGTGATACGGTGTGTAGATGCCAATATTGATGGCGGTTCTGGACTGATTGTTCGATTTCAGTGAGTAAAAATTGGTCACATGAATCAATTAGGCGAGAAGCAATATCTCCCTGCCAGATCAGTTCAGTAGTGGCAGGCAAAGTTACTTTCTGGGCAGGAACATTTATTAAGAATCCACAAAAGACACAAATGCTGATGATCGATCTTCTGGCAAATCTTGGCCAAAACCCGTTATTTCCATTGGCAATATCAATCATCCTCATTAAATAAACAATATTCTTGCAACTACCAACTGTTCACTTGGCTATTTTGGTGAAGTAAGAATTTAATGGTGTAAAAAATACTTAAAACAACTAAAGGGTACCTCCGAAAACCCGTTCACGAGCTCAGCAAAATTTCAATTGAAATTTCTAAATGAGTCTTTCCGATTTATACTTCGTTAGTCCCTCGCCTTCGCGAAGCTTGTGCCACCGCTGAAGCTATAGGCGACAAGCGGTCAGCGGAGCAACGTCAGTTACCTAGCTAATGCTAGGCTCCCTCGAAATGCCCCGCCTGAGGTGGGGCAGGCTTTGTCTAAATCGAAAATCTCTCATTTTGAGCCTCGTTCAGAGTTTCCAGATGTACCCTAAATGTAAGATAAACTACGCAAGGATCAGTATGGATGTAGTCTCCTATTAATAGAGAAAATTGGTGTTCAGGAATTGAAATTGGCTATTTTATGAACCCGGAGACAAGCGTCAACGCCACACATGAGCCCCAACTGCCTAAGACACCGTGTTCGTCGAGTCAAACCGTCGAAGGTTTGCCCGTTGGAAGTAAGCGTCCGGCCATTGAGCCTTACCATGCTCGAGCCAGAAGTTGAAAATGTGCCAGAACCACTAAAAGTGACATCGCCATCGACATCCAACCGACCAGTCAGGGTGAGTGGTTGGGTGACCAGAAGATCTGCTTCTGAGCCACCTGGCATAGAAAGTCTGCCACCTGCCGTCAAAGCCGTTGCTCGCACCTACAAATGCACTTCCGGGCATTCAGATCAACTGTCCCATTATGAAAACCAGACCCACTATGCTCTGGTCGTTAACACTGACATTAAAACTACACTAGGTCCACCTCTACTGATAGACGTTTGTCCCAATTGGCGACATCACTCCAATTTCCTGTTACCGCACTATCCAACGAGTTCTTTTTGCGGTCAAGATATTTTGTGAAGCATACAATTCTGAGACGCACAAAGTCAATGTCAGGAATGCTTGCACCCAATATTTGACAGCAGGTATTGCTTCAAGGAAGATTCGGGTTGTTTGAAAAAAATATTGTAAACATCATTCCGAGCCATGGAACGGACGAATCAAAAATAATTATTCAGAGATTTCATGAATGAGCTGTTTTGAGTATATCTCCAAATTCTTTCATCATCAATTTTTCGTTTGCAACTTCGCTCTATATTCGGCAGTTGATTTTTCAAAATCTCTAATGGTACTTTTAATTCCAAAACTATATAACCATCGAAAAATAAACCCAGGTCCTTTACTTGCTCTTTCTTCATAAGCAACCCTAGCTCTCGGATGATCCATAAAGCTGAGATAACCTTGTTTCACTGTTTGCTTTTCACTGTAAAACTCGATGCGTTTAACGTGCTTTAAATTTTTGTAACCATAGTGGTCTGGGGCCACAACCCTAATCGGCGCCCCATGCTCCAAAGTTATTGGCTTATCATCAAGTTGATCTGCAAGCAAGACATTCTGTTGCATTAGATCTACTAATGGCAAACTTGTTTTATATCCATCCTGGGCTTTGAGAACAACGAAGGTTATTTCGTGCGATACCTTAGGCAAAATAAATGTGTTATAAAAATCACTAAACCGATACCCGCTCCAATTGAGATTCAATTTACTCCATGTTGTCACACAATGAAAATCGGAAACCTGATTGATTCTTGGGAGCAAAGCCAACTCTTCGGAAATTTTAAACTCTTCCATATCTCCACCAATGGAAAACTCAATTCTGTCTATTTCATTTGGGAATCGATCTGCATATTGCGGGAGTCCGAATCTCGGGAAGAGATCTGATTCTTTCTGGCCAGGTGGTAGGGTTGTCATAGGTATAACTAATTGTAAAAAAAACAATGCTCTCTTCAAAATGTTCAGAAGAAATTGGTTTTTTTCCCCCAGCTGTGCTGTACGTTAGAAAACAGTTGGCATATAGACCTGAGCATCAATGTTAGGTCCATCCCTGCTCACATTTATAACTCATCCATTCAGCGGCTTTGCCAACCACAAATTTAGCTTCTCCCTAAAGGAATGTGGTGAATCGGAAAAGCCTTAAGCCACCTTTAAATCCATTTGCAAGACTACCCGAATTATCCCCTTGTAGTCGCAGCCATAAGTGATATATATCGGCCAAGAGGCCATTGGCCAAATTGATCAGAGCCAATTGTCATCTGATTCCCTTTCTGATACCCAGACAAGGATTATCTCAGACTACTGTAAGAGGCATATAACAAAATTCAATCTTGAATTTTGTATTTTGTGGAACCATGGGTTCTGCGATACCCCGTAATATATTCCTCCAAAACAGAAACGAGTCCAATCAGATCAACACAGCCAATCAAAAAAAATATCGGCAGGCTCTGGGCAGTCCGCCGACCTATTGGACTAGATAATCACTCCCAGGCAAATGACCATATATCCTTCCCTTTATTGCTGTAATCTTTTGCAGTTCTCAACTTCTCAATTCAAAACTCATCCCAACTCATGGTATAACTTACCATCATACATACCCAACCATTTCGATATCCTGGGCTTCGAAATCAATCGCACAAAGCGGTCACCTAATCTTACCGAAAGTGCATTTAGCAAAAATAGAAAACGGGGCTGAAATGGTACGATAATTTTAGCTTGGTTGCTTCTTACACCTCGCACTGCAGCCCTTGCAACCTGGCTAGAATCCATTGGAGTCATTGCTTTAAACGGAGGAGGCATATCCAAAGGTCTGACATTTCTGAGCAAGTCGGTCTTGGTAAGTGCTGGGTGAATAATCGACACATTTATTTCCGAGCCATACAACTCCTGACGCAATCCATCGGTAAATCCTGAAATCGCGTGCATGATGCTTGAATATCCCGTAAAATTAGCAAAGGACTTCATCCCAACTACTGATGACATATTCAGAATGTGTCCATATCCTTGAGATTTCATGATGGGCAACACATGTTTCACACAATAAACCGTACCCATAAAATCTGTCTCAATCATCTTTCTCAAGTTACCAACAAAATCACTGCCCGAGACTGCTCCCACGGTCGAAACTCCGGCGTTATTAAAAAGAATATCAATACGGCCAAATTTATTCATCACCCTTCTTACCATGTTTTCGACTTGCTTTTCCTTGGAAATATCCGTTGGCACAATGAGCGTTCTGCCACCTCTCTCTTGAATAGAATCTGAAACACTCAATAATTTTTTTTCTGTTCTGGCAACTAATACCGTCAGGGCTCCCTTTTTAGCAAATAGTTTGGCAGTTTCGGCACCAATCCCACCTGATGCGCCAGTAATGATCACGACTTTCTCTTTGAATTCCATAATACTTTTTTTTGGTTTAATTAATTATTACGAAATTCAGCATTGGGCTTGAGAAGTAAAATAAACTAACATAATAAATATCATTAATCTAGATTAACATGCGCCATCAACGCTCACTTCTGATCTTACTCAGAAACTCTTTAGTGACACCCAAATAAGAAGCAATTAAATACTGTGGGAATCTTTGGTTTAACTCGCTGTAGGACTCTAAAAACTTTCGATAGCGTTCTTTGGCCGACAAGCTGACATTATCTATCAATCTATTCTGTGTAAAAATGAGGTGCCTCAATATTATTTTCCGAAAGAATCGCTCCAATTTTGGAACTTCAAGTAAGAGCTCCTCCAGTTTGGCGCGTGTGATTTGCAATAAGCTAGTTTCACTTAAGCACTGAATATCAAATTTCGATACCACTTCCTGAGAAAAACTACCTTGGTCGGTAACCCACCAATTTTCAATAGCTAACATGATAATGTGCTCCTTCCCTTGTTTATCATGAAAGAATGATTTCACCTCGCCGGCAAGTACAAAGCTCAAGTATTTGCACACATCTCCACTTTGCAACACATATTGCCCTCGCAAATACCGCTTGAATCGAAATTTGGAAGTCGTCCTTTGAGCCTCCTCTTCAGATAAAAATATTTCTTCCTTTTTGATATACTCTAAAAGCTTCTGTGCATCCATGCAATTAGTAACTTATTAATCCAAACAACCCACAGGTTATTGCTTCAATTGAAAAGTAACAACTTCAATGAGAAAAACAAAACCTCATTTAAAATCTAACTCGTCAGTGCCCCTAAGACACCAAATCAAATACTACAAATGATGCCTTTAGAAGGTCGTAACACTTAAGATAAACTAACTACCTTGCGGCGCTCAATGCTCAAAGCATATGCCGACGCAAGATCCATCAGACAAAAACTTATGGCATAGGGTAAAAAATGATGATGCTGATGCCTTCAAAACGCTCTACGAGCAGTATCTAACCAGTTATTCTATCACATATGGTCGCCGGATCAGCAGACCCAACTTTGGCCAGCTCAATCCAAATATTTTCTTTGTCAACCCATTTCAGACCATAGTTGGCAATGCATTTTTGCAACCGTCATTTACTGACAATGTAGAGATATCCGCACTAAAGGGCAACTTATCAACTAAAATATACTACAGTAGAGACGAAGACATTTTCACGCAAGTTCCTATTCCCGCTCCTACCACCAAAATCATCACATTTACCAATGAAAACTATGTCAATACCAGTCGTTATGGACTATCGATCTATTACGTTTTTGATCAGATCAATTGGTGGAGAAGCACTAACAGCGCCGATGTAAACATAGCCAGATCTTCCTTCGATCTAGAGGTACCACAAGATGATTTAACTGGATTCAACTCTACCATTTCAACTTCAAATGATTTCAAAATTAAAGCAATCGATGGCCTGTCACTCAACCTCGGCTACCGATATAAGCTACCAGGCACCAACTACATTTTCGACACCGGGAAAGCTTCCAACCTGTCGGCATCGATTCAGTGGCACATACTTAATAAAAAATTAAAAGTTAGTCTCACTGGAAACGACCTACTAAAGGATGATGCAGATATACTTGAGACCACCGTAAATGGCATATATCAAACAGCGCGGTATTACTATGATAATCGCACGATCTCGCTGTCTGCTTCTTACAATTTTGGAAACAAGGATATTTCTGCCAAACGACACCAGACCAGCAACGCAGATGAAAGAAGGAGAACGGGTAACTAGTGAGTCTACGCCGAAAAGTCGCCAATCACCATCCACCTACTCCGCCACCGCCACCGCCGCCGCCGGAAAAGCCACCACCGCCACTGCCGCTGCCAGAGTCGGAAGGCTTGGTTACAGCACCCATCATGCTATCAGAGAAGTTTCTGCCGAAATGGTCAGAAAAATAGATGGGTGAATGACTGTTGTGCCACTGTGGTTGATAGTGAGCCTGCTCGAGGATGGACTTAAAATTGTCAGTCCACGCGTGCTCAACACCAAGGGCAAAAGCGTAGGGCAGAATAAGCTCAAAATGTTCAGGTGACATATTGGGCGGATTGAGCAACCGGAGACGCTCTTTCTCAGCGAGCTCAAGATACATTTTGAAACCCTTTATTCGAGCCCGTAAATCTAACTTAGCTGGGGTTGGTTTTTTGATGAGATATCCATAGAGGGCAATGCTCGCTATCGAGGCAACACCAAAAATAACCAAAACCGCAACGCTCGCTCTCGTATTGTAGGTACTTTTATACAGGAAAAGACTTGCGATACCGATGATCGCGATGGTGACCATAATGGGGAAGATAATAAAGCGGGTATTGTGTCCCTCCCGTAAAAAACTACGATGTTGCGTAGACAAGTTGCTACCATGTCCTGTGTATGCCGACGCAACATGTTTATCATATTTGCCAGTAATTTGCAACGTCTCATCGGTACTAAACAGCGAGCGCATGAGCTGTACCTCTTCATCCGGCAAGGCATCGTCGGGTTCCTGCAACTGGATCAATGTATATTGGCGTGTCTTAGATAAAAATCCCTTCTTTACAGTCTCCTCGATTTTTAGATAGCCTCCAATGGCCAAGTGCACAATCGAAGCAGTCAAGCCTTTACCATTATGCGAACCACCTTGCATATAATTTATGGA
>JAVJHY011535454.1:0-11891 GCA_035593235.1 Phascolosoma agassizii | reverse complement strand
ACCAGGGCCATGGTGCAGCGGCGGCCACGAAGCCAGGTGATTGCATCGTTCACCAAAGACGACCCTACACCCTTGCCCTGGGCTTCCGGTACTACCGCCAAACGTTGCAGGTAACCGCGATCCCCGGCACGTCCAGTGACGGCGTACCCGACAGTGTTGCCCTCGTGGTGAGCTAGGCGGGCCCAATAGTGAGGAGTGGCGTTCAGCGCCTCGCCGAGTGAAATGGCGTCGAACTGCCAGAACCCCAGAAAGGCTCGGTTGTCGACGTCAAGCATCTTCTGGCGATGCCAGCGTCGAGCCGTGTTTACGATCAGATCACCTGGGGGGTCAGCGAAAAGGGTGGACCTGTCGATGGGTTCGGGGCCCCGCAGATCCTTGGCCAAGAGATGCAGCCGTTCATGCAGCTCAAACCCGGCCTGGAAAAAGGGCTCGGCTTCGTAGGCGTTCAAGGCTGGGGTCACAGCGACCGCAACGCCCTGTCGCTCGAGGCGTTCCAGACAGGCTCGAACGTCTTGAGGGCTAGGGGATCGTCGACCGCGAGCCGGTCCGATCAAGGCGGTCTCGGAGTCACCCTGCCACGGTGCGACACGCAGATGCCTGTGGCTCATGCCTTGAATTCCCTGCCGTTCATACTTTCGTCCATTGCCTCTGATCAGCCCTGCCACCCGGGTAACCACTCGCCACCGTAGTGGATTCGTCGCTCCGACACCTCGCCCGTCGAAGGTTTCCCGACTCCCCAGACGGCAAGTAGCGTAGGTGCATGTCTGTAGACGGTCTATTGGTGGCGACTCACGATCTTTGCTGGTTGCACGATCCCGGTCCCGGCCATCCGGAGAACAAACACCGATTGACCGCTGTCAGGCGAGGCCTCACCGAGGCGGGGCTTGATGAGGCCATCGGCTGGGTTGAGGCTCCGGTCGCTGACCGAGCCGCCATCGACGCTGTTCACGATGCCTTCCTCTATGACCGTCTTGACCAACTAGCCGAAGCCGGGGGAGGGGCTATCGACCCCGACACCACGGTCAGCGCCGACTCGGCAGCCGCTGCCCATCGAGCCGTCGGAGCCGGGTTGGAGCTCATCAAACGGCTGCAGGCCGGTGACGCCGCCGCCGGCTGGTCGGTTGTGCGGCCCCCCGGGCACCACGCCACTCCCGACCGCCAGATGGGATTCTGCCTATTCAACAACATTGCCGTGTCAGCCCGGACATTGGCCGATCAAGGTGAGCGCGTCATGATCGTCGACGTCGACGCCCACCACGGCAACGGAACCCAAGACGTGTTCTACGCCGATCCGGAGGTGTTGTTCATCAGTTTCCACCAGTTTCCGTGGTACCCGTTCACCGGACGTCCCGACGAGATCGGTGAAGGTGCGGGGCGAGGGACCACCATCAATATTCCGATGCCGGCCGGCGCAACCGGTGACACCTATCACCTGGCTTTCAACGAAGTGGTCGTGCCAGCCGCCGAAAGGTTCGCCCCGACGTGGGTATTGATCTCGGCCGGGTTCGACGGCCACCGCCTCGATCCGCTCACCGAACTAGGGCTGACGTCGGCCGACTACACCGATATTGTCGCTGCCATATTGGACCTGGTCCCGGCCGGGCGCCGACTACTCTTTCTCGAAGGCGGCTACAACTACGAAGCCCTGGCCAATACAACCGGGGCGGTGGCAGCCAAGATGCTCGGTGTCGACTATCGACCGGAGCAACCGACCAGTGGCGGACCGGGAGCCGAACACGTTGAAATCGTACGGAGCATCCAATTCGAGCGCGATGACTGAGCCCAGCGAGCTGGCTGAACAGTTGGCTGGGTTACAGGCAACCGTTCATCCGGTAGCCCAGCGGTTCGAAGCGGCCGGGTACCGGTTGTACCTCGTTGGTGGAATCGTTCGTGATCTGCGGCTCGGTCGCCCATCGGGGTTCGACATCGACTTCACCACCGACGCTCGCCCGGCCGATATCAAACGCCTGGTGGCGCCGCTGTCCGACGCGGTGTGGACTCAGGGTGAACGTTTTGGAACGATCGGCGCTTCGATCAACGGTGACAGCCTTGAAATAACGACCCACCGGGCCGAACGATATGACCCCGATTCCCGCAAACCGGTGGTCAGTTTCGGAGACGAACTCAATGAAGACTTGTCTCGCCGAGACTTCACCATAAACGCCATGGCCATCGAAGTGCCGGGCAACCAACTGCATGACCCTTACGGCGGTGCTGTTGATCTTGATGCCCGGATGCTGAGAACGCCGCTTTCACCCGAGATCTCGTTCACCGATGATCCGCTTCGTATGCTTCGGGCCGCCCGATTTGTTTCCCGGTTCGACCTGACCGTCGATCCCGATGTGATGGACGCGACGGTGGCCTTGGCCTCTCGAATCGAGATCGTGTCGGTGGAGCGAGTGGCCGATGAACTTGAGCGGCTGTTGGCTGTCGCCGATCCGCAGGCCGGGTTCGAGTTCCTGCGTTCCACCGGCCTGCTTTCATTGGCCGTGCTCGGTACGTCGGACGCCATGGCCGACGATGATCAACAACTGGCCTGCCGTTTGGCCGCGGCTGGATCCCCTGGGGACTCGTCGGGCACTAACTCGTCGGGCACTAACTCGTCGGGGAATGATGGCAACCTGGTTCGACGGGCCGGGCTGTTGTGGAACACCGATGTCAAAGCCGTGCTCGCTCGACTCAAATACTCAAACCACGACCAAAGGGTCACGATTTTGTTGGTTGGTGGAGTGCGAAATTGGATTGATAGTGAGTATTCGTCGTTGGCTGATGGTCGGCGGTTGATGAACCGGGTCGAATCGGTGGACGGCCCCCGAGGCCTGGCCACGAATCTTGTTGAGCTCTCTTCCGACCCGGTCGTGACGGCCGGGGCCCATCGGCTACTGAATGTGCTCGATGAACTTGAGGCCAGCGATGACCTCGGACCCTATCAATCACCGTTGACGGGAGCCCACATCATGGAGAGCCTTGCGGTCGAGCCCGGACCTGTGGTTGGCGCGGCTCAGAAGTATCTGCGGGCATACCGGTTGGACCACGGATCGTTCGACGCCGACACCGCCGTCGATTTGCTGCGCACATGGCAGGAGTCTTTGGACGAGCGGTCGCCCTAGAGCTCGTAGTGTGCGGCTCTAGTGAGGCAGTTACCCGATCTGTCGAGGCGTTCGTTCAAAATGGAAATCGAACAAATGTTTGACTTCGGATTCATTGTCGATTAGTTTTTCGGTAGCGGTTCTTGACTGAGCCTCTTCCCCCTTTTTCACCTCCGGGTGACACCACTGCTTGTGCCTCGATGGCCGCGTTTCGAAGGAAAGGGAGTTGATGGCGGGATTTGTATTCTCCGGATCGGTTGCTGCGCCTGATGCTGTTGAGATGTTCCGGTCTTTAAACGCTGTGGTGTCTGGGATTGACTTGCGGTCATGTGAACCGCAAACATTGCAGACGTTGACTGCCGGAGTTCGTGATGGGCAGCGGGCGTTGGACCGTCTGCTGATCCGCATCGGTGCGGCCGCTCACAACCACGAACAAGAAGGTAAAGGTCGGGGCGCCCAGGCCACAATGTTGGGCGACGGATCCCAGGTTCGGGGTGGAACTGCCCGCCGTGAAGCCGATCGGGCTCGGGCTGTCGCCGACATGAATCGGGTTGGTGAAGCGGTTGACGAAGGTCGTATTGGTGCTGCGCAGGTTGATGCGATTGCCCAGGCAGCCAAGGGTCTGTCGGCCGAACAGCAGGCAGAGCTGAATACCGAGGATTTGATTGATGCCGCCGCCGCATTGCCTGCCGACAGCTTTGCTCCTCGGGTGCGCGATGAGGTCGAGCGAATCAAAGGCGACCACGGCCTTGGCGATGTTAAGGAGCGTCAGGCCCGGTCGTCATGGAAACACTGGACCGACAAACATTCGGGCATGGGTCGCATCGCGGCCGAGTTCGATCCGGAACGATATGAAGCGATTGTCGCCGCAGTTGAAGCTCACCTGAGTCGCTTGGCCAACGACGGTGGTTCCTCAAAGGATGCAAACTTGGCGGCAGCGTTCGAGTTGTTGACAGGGAAGGCTCGGTCTTCATCAGGATTGCCTCACATCAATGTGGTGGTTGATCTGGAAACACTCAAGCGGGGGGCCAGCAACACGTCGCTGCGTGAAACCGCCGCTGGAAGTTCACTTCCACCGGAATCGATTTCACGGCTGGCGTGTGATGCTGTGTTGCAGCGGGTTGTGACGGACCGAAACGGGATTCCGGTCGACGTCGGTCACAAACACCGCACAGCCACCGATGCCCAGTGGCACGCCCTCAGAGCGATGTATCGCACATGCGCCTGGAAAAGCTGTGAGCGCCCGCTGGCCTGGTGCCAGGCACATCATATTCATGAGTGGGAACACAACGGGGCAACCGACTTGTGCAACCTGATCCCGCTGTGCAGTCAGCATCATCACTCGGTGCACGAAGGCGGTTGGAGCGTGAAGCTGTGTCCTAACAAAAGACGCCTTGAGATTTATGACCCTGATCGGGTGCTGTGGGCGACGGCTGCTCCTGATCGCCGCAAACCAGCAGGACAACCTATGGCGCGGCCAGGCCGGCGCGCCGAAACTAGACGCTCCAGCGGACCGGACTCAGACGACCCAGCTTGACGCGCTCTACCGCTTGAACTTGCCTGTCTTGGCCCGTTGCTCTTCCATGCGCTTGACTTCATCGACACCGTCGATCACTAGATCAGGATCTACGGAGAAGTCGAGATCGGTACTGCGGTCCTTGTAGTCGACCTTGCTCAAAATGACTTTCATCGAGTTGAGGCGGGCGAGTTGTTTGTCTTCGGAGCGAATCACCGTCCACGGAGCCATGTCGGTATGAGTGCGTTTGAGCATCTCATACTTCTTCTCGGTGAACTCGTCCCAATGTTCCTGAGCCTGCATGTCGACTTCGCTCAGTTTCCAGCTGCGCAATGGATCGTCACGTCGTCGATCGAATCGCCGCTGCTGTTCCTTCTTTGTCACCGAGAAATACAACTTGATCAGAATGGTGCCTTGGCGGACCAAGTCCTTCTCAAAGCCGACAACACCCCGCATGAAGTTGCTGTACTCTTCCTCGGTGCAAAAGTCGAAAACCGGCTCGACCATCGAGCGGTTGTACCAACTGCGATCGAAGAGGACCATCTCGCCTCCCATCGGAAACTGCGAGACGTAACGCTGGAAGTACCATTGGGTCCGCTGTTCCTCAGTCGGTTTGCCTAAGGCCACGACCCGGTATCGCTTCTCGTTCATGTAGCGGGTCATGCGACGAATCGTTCCGCCCTTGCCTGCAGCATCACGACCTTCGAACAACACGATCATGCGTTCGTTGCTGGCCTCGAGGTGGCGCTGAAGCTTGAGGAGCTCAACCTGGAACGGAATCAGTAGCAGGTCACTCTCATCCCGTTTGACCAAACGGCGATAACGCTCGTAGTCGATGATTTCTGGGATTTCGTCGCCTGCCATCACAGTACCTTCCCTTTTTGGCCTTCCGCTGGCCGTCCGTTTTGTCTCGATCCACTAACCATTGTGCCAGGATTCCCGTTCGGCGCCAGTCGCTCCGTCATAAGGTTTCGGCAAAGGATCGAGGAATTGACTTGGCATTGGTTTGAGCCGTTCAGCTGCGACAATGGGTCTCATGTCGGCCCGTCTGCTCCACCACGACAAGAACACTGGAACAATGGTGCCGGTTGATGTTTCGATGTGTGAACGGCTGATGGCAGACCGGATCACCATCTGGCTTGACGTGATGACAACCGATAGTGATGAGCTTGACCGTCTGGGCGAACGATTCGACTTCGACCCGGCCGCTATTGAAGACATCCTCGACATCGAACAGCTACCGAAGTTCGAGGACTACGACGATCACCTGTTTGTGGTACTGCACGCCTTGACCTCCGAAGGCGAGCGCATTGACACTGTCGAGGTTGATTGTTTTGTCGGCGACGGGCTATTGGTCACGGTTAACTCGCAGCCAGTAACTGGAATCGACTGGCTATGGGAGTCGGTACAAACCCACGCCCATATGGGGAAGATGTCGGCAGCTGAACTGTTTGCGCAGCTTGCCGAGGTTACCGGTCGCCGATACCTCGAGGTGATCGCTGAGTTCGAGGCTCGGATCGACGACATCGCCGACAACGCCCTCGACGCCGATCCCGATGTATTGAGTGACATTCAGGTGCTTCGTCGGGAAGAGACCACGGTGCGCAAAGTGCTACGACCCCAACGTCTGGTTATCGCCAACCTTCGGCGAGGGGCGTTCTCGTTATTCGATGACAGCAGCCGGGCCATGCTCGGTGATGCGTTTGACGTGCACAATCAAGTGGTTGAGTCGCTTGGGGCGGCTCGGGCCTTGCTGAGCGACGCTCTTGATACCTACCGAGGCGCCGCCGCCGACCGGCAGGCGACGGCCACAACTATTCTCGCCGTCTACTCGGCCATCCTCTTACCATTGACGTTGATCACCGGCTGGTACGGAATGAACATACAGCGCTTGCCCGGATCTGGACATCGTTGGAGCTGGGAGCTGGTGATGGGAGTCATGTTGTTGCTGGCAGTGGTGTCGTTTGGCGCTTTTGTGAAGGCAGGCTTCATCCGGCCCGGTCTTGGCCGAAATTCGGTTCTTCGGGGGCTTGCCGGCGCAGCCAAAGCCCCGGTGAAACCATTTACGATGTTGCGTAGACCGGCGGCTCAACGCACTGGAGACAGCCGATAACCGAGAACATCCAAGCAGAACCAACGCAGGTATTTGTCGAATGGGAGGGGAGACGTCACCCTCTCGGGCGTATTGGTCGACGTCGTCGAAAAACGGCCGGGGGACAACGCCGGAGGAAAAAGAAATCAGGCGGGTTCGACGTGCCCGATCCGGGCTGCCTCGATGTGCCGGATCTGTTCGACGAACTGTTGGTGATTGTTTTGGTTGCCTTTGCCGTGGTTGCGGTGTTCATGTGGGGGCCGGCAGTCGTGGCGTTCGCGGCCGAGATCGTGTTGGTGGTCGTGCTCACCGCGGTGGCTGGCCTAGCGTCATTGTTCAAGCTGTTTTTCCGGCGTCCTTGGCGAGTAATGGCACTCCGAAGTTGGGATGAGATCTGGGTGTGGCACCAAGCGGGTCTTCGAGACGCACGGCAGCTGGTTCGGGAGATTCGTCGGGGGCTGGAAGCCGGACTAACACCCTCATCAATAGCCCCCGACCGCCTTGACCCGGCAAGCCCGTTGAAACTCGGAACGACAGCTTGGACCAGCCGACCGGTCTTCCAGTGGGGGGCGAGGGTCGTTATTGTCATCGGCATCGCCACCGTTGTCGTACTGTTCTTGGCCTCCCGTTCCGGCTGACAACACCGGTATCTCGCCCGAGTTCGGCTAGCCGCCGGTTATTGGCGCGGAGTTGTAGCGGTGACAACAGCCATGCCGCTTTGGTTGAATCCCTCGATTCGCCGGATTCCGATCTCGAAGGTGGTGCCGGGCTCAAGGTCGAACAGAACAAACTCGGTCTCGTCGCCAACCGACGTCGACCCCAGGCCATCGCCGTATGTCTGGTAGCGCCCATCGAGGAAGAGGTTGTGAGTATCAGCGCCAGGGCGTAGATCCCAAACGATTGTGACCGAAGTCGGCGTCTGATCAATGATCTGAAGGCCTGTCGGAGCGTAAACGCCGATGGGATTCTGGCTGCCTGGCTCGGTTCCAGTAGTTGCGCAAGCCGAGCTGGGGGAGTCATCGTTGGTGGCGACTTCGATCAGAAAACCCGTTCCTGATGGTAACGGGGGCGGCAGCAGCGGGCGGTGTTCGATGACGTACTGATTGGTGTCGGCCGGCACGGTGTCGACAAAGCCGCCGTCGAGAAGAATGTTGACGGCGTCCAGCGATGGCTCCCAGCCGATGGTGATGGCCCGGTCGGTGGTTTGATCGACAAATAATTGGCCAAGGGATCCGACTACAGAGCAAACGTCGACCTCGGCCGGGTCGTCTTCGCTGTCTTGGTTCGCGCCGTCTTGAACGTCGCTATCTTGGTTCGCGCCGTCTTGAACGTCGCCGTCTTGAACGTCGGCATCTTGCCCGCCGTCGTCGATCTGCTCGGCGCTTGTCGGTTCAGTCGATGGGGCGGCGACACCGGTGGTGTCGGTGCTGTCTGGAGCCGTGTCTCCAGACAGGTACCAGCCTCCAAGACCGATGGCACCCAGTAGTGTTACCAGGGCGACAAACATCAGTAGCCTCGGGCCCCCAGCTGACGATTCTTGCTCGATCATCTCGGCGGTTGCAGCGTCGGACCGAAGACCGGCCATCATCGAGCGTTTCCACAAGTCCAAGGAGGGATACCGGGCCTCCGGCTGATCCGACAGGCCGACCCACAGCGCTGAGGCCAAACTGGACCGGCCGTCTTCCTCGATCAGCTGGACAATGTCATCCCATGATTCGTCGTCGGTCTTGTCACGCCCGATAGTCACCTGGGCCAACCGTGTGCTGGCCTCGAACACGTGGTCCCGAGGATCGATCTCGAGGTCGAGATTCATTCCAGCCAGAATCCGAGTGATGTGTTCCAAGCGGGAGGTTTTCTCCGGCTCGTCGATTTCCAGCAACTCCTCAACCGATGGCCAAGGATCGAATTCGGGTGAGTGGTCAGTCATAGCTCAGTCATCGCTCGGTCTTAGGCGAGGTTGGCTACGAACCATTGGTGCAGGTCCGAACAGACAACCATGCGCCGCATACACCAGTCGACAAACGCTGGTTTGGTGATCGATGCCGGCGCCGGTTCGGACCACCGAGCCTGGATGGCGTGTTTGTGGCGGAGTAGTTCCGCTCGCTGATGGTCCTCGGGATAAGGCTTGGGAACCTTCTTGTATTCCTGTCCAGCCACATCGAGCTGGCGGCCTTTGTTCAACGCCATCAGTGTCGCTGCCAGTTCCGCACCGGTTGTGTCGTTGTCGACCAAGTGACGCCAATGGTCCAACGAGGGAAAGGCCGAGCCTGAGGCAAACCCAACGTCGGTCTCACTGATCCTGACCCACAGGGTTGGGGCCGTCTTCTTGTTCGGCCCTTCCCAGAACTTGAGCAGAAGGTGATCTTTGTAGGGACTTTTGTCAGGCGAGAAGCGCAGGTCGTTGTTGATCGGCGCGATCGAACCGTTGGTCTTAGGCTGGGCCACGATGCCGGCCGAGATGTCTTCGGTCAGCCGTTCACCCATCTCGGCCACAAACGCCTTCGTCGGACCGACCACGGCCTTCTGATATTCATCACGGTTCTTGTCGAACCACGATTTGTCTTTGTTGCCCAACGTGGTAAGGAACGAAAGTCCCTCGGCGGGGAAACCGGCGAAGTGTGTTGGATCGGAGGCCATAACCCATGTTACGGGACGGATCCGAAACCGTCCGTTGAACCTAACCTTCGGGTTCGGGGTCAGGGTCGACGGCCGGCTCAGGGATTACGACTGAGGCCGAGCGTTGAGCCTGTTGGCCTTCGGCCGAGCGGCTGAGTACGGTCACCGAGTAGGTTCCCGGCGCAACGGCGGTGAAGCTCTGGCCGTGGCTCTGCCAGCATTGGGCTCCCACATTGGGCCATCCGGGTGAGACGTAATTCTGAAAGGCGCCGCTGTAGTTGGCAATGGTGCACAGGTTGGTGCTGAACGTGATATTGAAGGAGCCGTCGACGTTCACGACCACGCCCAGAGCGCTCATGGATAAAGGATCTTCACCCGGATCGGGATCCTCGATGACGACGGTCGCCACCCGTTGGGCCTGTTGGCCTCCGGCTGAGCGGCTGAGTACGGTCACCGTGTAAGTGCCGGGGGCAACGGCGGTAAATGGCTGGTTATGGCTCTGCCAGCATTGGTTGCCCACGTCGGGCCATCCGGCTGTGATGTAGCTTTGGCCGGCACCGCTGTAGTTGGCGATCGTGCACAGGTTGGTGCTGAACGTGATCTTGAACGACCCGTCGTCGGTCACGTCGACCCCGAGCGGGCTCATGGTCAGGTCGGCTTCGACAGGGGTTGTGGTGCTAGTCGAGGTAGATGTTGACGAGGTCGATGTATCAGTGGAGCTTGCCGTGGTGTCCTCGGTTGTCGAGGTGGTCGAACCCACGGTGGTGGATGTGCGCGAGGACGTGGTGGTGTTGCGCGCGGTGGTTGACGTAGAGCCGGCGACCTCGTCATCGACCTTATGAACGATAACGTCGATCGAGGCCTCAATATCACCGATCGAAACGGTCAGCGTGGTCTCTCCGTCCTTGAGACCGCGCACCGAATTGGATTCAGTGACCTCGGCGATTTCTGGATCCTCGATGGTCCAGACTGCGGCGGCCAGTGCTGCCGGATCGACTTCGCTGCCGTCGGACAAGCGGCCGAGCACGGTTGCCTTCGACAGTTCGCCGACCTTGAGGTCGAGCGCAACCGGATTGAGCACAAGTTCGGTCAGGACCCCTTCGGTATCGAGAGCTTCTTGGGCCGCCAAACTGGGCAACGCTTCAACAAATTCGGTTTCGATGCGGGCCTGATCCTCGGCCAAAGCCTGGAGTTCTTCTACCGACTCTACGCCGTCAGGGGCCAGCATCTCGTATTCGATAATGAATCGTTCTCGGGGTTGAAGATCACTGATCTCAAAAATCGCCACGCCAGGATCTTCAGCGATCTCGCTGGGAGTCGGGCGGTAAGACTCGATCAGGTACTCAGGATCGACAACTTCGGGAAACGCCTCATAGTGAGTGGCCTCAACCGGATCATCACTGGTGTTAGCGATGATGACTTCGGCCTTGATCACTTTTTGACCGTCGGTGTTGGTGGTCAGTTCCCAACGGCGGGTGGTGATCAGACCGTTTGAACCGACTCGGGGCAGGAACGAGAAGGCGGCATTTGTTGTCTCGAGGTCTACCTCGTCGGACTCACCACGGGTGAACGTCCAGCCAAACCACAATAGCGGCAACAGCAGCAGCGCACCGGCAAGAATGGCCCACCGTCGCCAGTCCCGAGACACCGACGATGATGTGGTCCTCGAGATCTGTCGTCGGTGCGCCGGTTGGGTCGGAGCGTCGGCCAGGTGGTCAGGGCCGACTGGAGCTGCTGGTTCGGTTGGTGGCGCCGGAACGTACGGCGGTTGGTTGCCCATCGGGGGAGGAGGCGTTTGCTCCAGGATCGGCGGCGGCGGGGCATCAACGTATGAAGCACCACTCGGAGGTGGAGGGAGGGCCCCGTTGCCCGACCAAGAATGACCGATCGACGGTTCAAGAATCGGTGCTTCCATCAAGCTGGTGTGGTCGCCGTTAGCTTGCCCAGGCATCTGGAGGTTCTGCGGTGGGTCGTAAACGGCAGAGTCGGCCACAGCCTGGTCGCGGTAGAAGCCATCGGCGCTACTAGCACTGCCGACGCTGGGGATGAGAACCGTTGCCGCTCCGGAGGCGACTGCAGCGGCACTCGCTGCTGTGGCCGAATCAGTTAGATCGATTACTTTTGAGTTCAGAATTGTTGGTTGAAGTGTTGGCGAGATGTGGGGAACCAGCGAGTTGAGAATTCGTTCGACCGACTTGGCATCGGGACGGTGCTCAGGATTCTTGGCCAACATCTCCTGCAACAACTCGGATAGCTGGTCGGGGATGCCGCCAACGATGGGCACAGGGTTGTTCACGTGAGCGACCGCTATGGCGATCGGTTCCTCGGCTGTGTAGGGAGTCTGGCCGGTGAGCAGTTGGAACAGAATCACGCCTAGGGAATAAATGTCTGCCGGGCGGCCAACCGGTGCGCCGCCGCCAGCGGCCTCCGGTGACATGTAGAGCGGTGTGCCGAGTGTTGTGGTGGCGTTGACGATTGATTGTCCGACCAACCGGGACACGCCAAAGTCAGCGATCTTGGGAATCTCAAAAACCTGACCGGTACCGGACTCGTTGGTGACGGTGTCGCGGGCGACAAT
>JAVJHY011535343.1:0-11906 GCA_035593235.1 Phascolosoma agassizii | reverse complement strand
GCTCTAATGTTTAATTGTATCTGTTCATCGAAAGTTCGAATAACTCCAACACGTTCAGTTATTCAATGTGGGGAAGCGCGGCGATTCGAAACCAATTATATTGCCGGAAAAGTCTTGTGATTGCCAATAGCACTCAGCTAGCCCCGCTGGATCAATATCAGGACTTTATTCACGAAGCACTTATGCTAAATGGACTATACTCGAATTTTTTGGATCGTCCATCGAAGCAACAAATAATGTATATTCGATGGATCAACTCGGCACAGCAATCTGCAATAAAAGTTAAGCGCCTCGACCAGATGCTTTCGGAGTTGCGTGAGGGTAATAAATTTTTAAGTTTGCCTATGGATTGAAATGAATTGGTTTTGATCAGATAACTAAAAATCAAAGGAAATTTGCCCTTCAACTGCTCCGCCCCATCAGTTCAATGCGAATTGGGAAAAGACCTGTTTTTTAAAGATATGGCATGGTCTGCTCTCAAGCGGTCTGCTGTTTGACAAACTCAATCAGCTTTTCCACATTTATGTGGTAATCATTAAATACCACGCTACCAGCCGGGTCAATTACAATAATCCATGGTGTTCCACCAGTTCTGTAACTCACCATTGTATTGGGTCTGTGATCACCGTTTGGGTCCCCTGGATCATGCCCCATTGGTATGGGCAATTCATATTTAATTTGATTTTTTCGTACGTCTTCCAAGGTATTACTGGAAAACCCTTCAAACACAGTTTGAATGCCGGCAATGGCTACTTGAGAGTGATCGTGAAATGCATTCGAAAATACTTTTAATGCGGGAAAACCTCTTGAGTGACAACCCGGACACCAATCCTGAAAGCATTTCAAGAATATCCATTTTCCAGAAGATTCTGCAATAGAAAAGCGAGTGGGATTGCCGTCGCCATCAATCCAGTAGTCAACGTCCAGTTCCGGGGCTTTGCTGCCCTCAATACCATATCTTGGTTGATCTTGAGACCATCCCGAGCCAGTAGTCCCCATCAATATTAAGCCTGCCGAAGCAGACAAGAGCAGTCTACGTTTAGACAAATTAATTTGCATGTTTCCACTTGATACTGTAATTAAAATTTTCCTGATTGACGTTAGTTTCCAAATATATGACTAAGTGCGTACAAATTAGTTCGCGCCCATATCTAGCGTAGTGAAGGCCTAATAAATCAAGTGGCTAGGTGAAAATCGATCCACCGGTCATTCCGGCCAAAGAGCCGGAATCTAGAACTGGCTATCAGCAGTTATAACCGCCTTAATATCCGGTATTTTTATAGAAGGTTCATATAGACTCCGGGTCAGGGCCCGGAGTGACAAATACGTGGAATCCTGGCAGATAAAAATTCAAACTCGCTTAAGTAAGTGCCATTAGTAACGGAACCATGGTATTTATCAATTCATAGCGCTTAAATGAATATTAGATTAGCTTTGGCAAAAGATGCCGACAATGTTGCAAGACTATTCGACTTATATCGTCAGTTTTACCAATACTCCCGGATTTGGAACTCGCCACGGCGTTTATTACCGATCGTATTCACAAGCAAGAGTCCACATATTTTTAGCAGAGACCGGGATGCAAGCGCCGCAGGGTTTGTCCAACTGTATCCGTCGTTTTGTTCTGTCGAAGCGATAAAAATATGAATGTCGTATGACCTATTTGTTGATAGTAAGCAATACAATGCAGGGGTGGGGGTGATGTTGATGAACAAATCCACAGAATACGCTCGGGAAGTTGGCGTCTCGCGCCTTGACTCGCTCACTGCAAACAACAACATGCCCGGACAACACCTCTATACAATACTGGGATATCAAAAACCCAATGAGGATTTTTCCGCTTACTCCCTAAATTAGGAATAAGCTAGATGAGCTACTTCTGCTCCATCGGACGACGAGTGATGGTCAAGTTACGTCGCCTCAACTCCGATACTACCTGATCGATATTTGCGTCTGCCGCCGCCAGTTTTACCATTAGGAAAAATAACAGGTCTGCTGCTTCATGAACGACCTCATCATCGGTTTTAGCGCTCGCTAACTCTTCAGCTTCTTCCAATATTTTTGCCCGGAGCAAGTCTGGTTGATCTAACAACTTCTGAGTACCGGATTGACTGTTCGAATCAACCTTTAGCTTTTCAATAACTCGACTCAGGGCAGCAAGGTTAAACTGATTACCAAAACAACTATGCTGGGGTAAATGACAAAAACCATTATTTTGCTCCACCACAACCTGCAAAGCATCACGATCACAATCTAAACGCACTTGCTTCAGAATTTGAGTGGCTCCAGAGGTAGCACCCTTTATCCATATCGCGTCACGAGATCGGGAATAGTATATGCCTCGCCGTTCTTCGATAGCCTGGGCCAAAGACTCCCGAGTGCTCCATACCAATCCGAGCACCTCCTCCTGAACACCACAAACAATGGTTGGCCAAAGACGATCATCAATGGCTTTTGTTAAACAGGCTGCCACCGCTTTACCAAGGGTTAATTTCCCGGAATAGATTGCCATGCCGATTTGCGCATCAATACCAATCTGATCAAGTTGGGCAATTTCTTCAGCGGTAGCGATTCCGCCAGCCGCAGTGATAGGAACCCCGCCAGCTATTTTGTTCGCCTGCTTCACTAGTGCTAAATCAAATCCTGCCATCCCACCTTCATGCTCGACCTGAGTTAACAAGAAACCACCAACAAATGGTGCGAGCATTGCAATTTGATCCAGCACATTTGTTCCGGTTTGGGATTGCCAGCCATTGACAACTATTTGTCCACGAAATGCATCCACCGCGGCAATCATTCGCTGCTTTGGAAGATCAACAAAAAACTCAGGTGAAGCACTGGTTCCGACAATGACTTTACTTGCACCCGCATCGAGCCATTCACGGGCTGCGTCGGGTGTACGAATCCCTCCGCCGACTCTTATAGCTGCCTGTTTTGCCATTTTCTTAATCAGCACGCTATTTGATCCTTTGCCCATCGCTGCGTCCAGATCGATCACAGCAACTTCGCCTACCGTGGAAAATTGCACGAGGCGATCTAACGGACTGCCACCATCCAGGATAAATTCTTTGCCCTGGCGAAGCTGTACCGCTCGACCATCCATAATATCTATACTTGGAATAATCATAATCTGACTGTAATGCCATGTTGCGCGAGATATCGTTTAATATCATCGACTCGATCATCATTTGAATGAAAAATAGAAGCTGCCAGTACGGCACTGGCGCCTGAGCGAAAGGCTAATGCCACGTCACTACGCTGACCAATTCCACCCGACGCGATGATTGGGATAGAGACTGCTTTGGCTACTGTAGATAATAACAAGTGATCACAACCTTCTCGGGTGCCATCTCGATCCCAACTAGTCAGCAAAACTTCCCCTGCACCCAACTTCTCCCCATACTTTGCCCACTCAACCGCATCCAGACCATCACCCAGCTGCCCAGAATGGGTTAGGGCTTCCCAGGAACCAGCACGGCGGCGAGCATCAATGGCTAAGACCACACACTGAGTACCGAGATCATCAGCCATTTCCGTTAATAACTGAGGCCGCTTCACAGCTGCGGAATTGACACTGACCTTATCCGCTCCTGCAGACAGTAGATTGCGAGCATCCTGCACGGACCGCACCCCACCTCCCACGGTTAATGGAATACTTAGTTCAGCACGCACCTTGCGAATAGTTTCAAGCTGAGTATCTCGTGCCTCTGTTGTTGCACCCACATCCAGCATAACGATTTCGTCTGCGCCTTGTTGTTGGTAATACCGTGCTCTTTCAGCTGGATCTCCACTATCGCGGAGCTGTTGAAACCGAATACCTTTCACAACCCGTCCGTTGCGCACATCGAGACAGGGAATGATGCGTCCTATTGGATCTGATCCAGATCCAATAATTGTAGTATCTTGCATTCCACTTGGTTTTGTTGATTCTTTATTATGTAACCAATTCTCAATTAAGCTTAATCCGACATCACCTGATAGTTCAGGGTGAAACTGACAAGCCAGAATTCGGCCGCGCTCCAATCCTGCAATAAATCGGTGACCGTAAGTTGTCCATGCGACATTCCAACCAGCAGGTGCAAGCTTCAGACAAAAAGAATTCGCATAGGCAACGGTAGAAGCGGCAAGCCACCGACAATGAGAAGTCGGCTCAATGTGGTTCCAACCAAGTTGTGGCACGCGTACGTTGTTTGGCAATCGTTCACAATGTCCGGAAATGATACCTAGCCCTGTTACACCCGGACATTCATCACTCGAATCGCACAATAATTGCAAGCCAAGACAAATGCCCAACAATGGCTTGCCCGCTGCTGCTTGCTGACGTAACGAATTTGCCATTCCGTTGTCAACAAGGCGAGACATTCCCGCGGCAAATGAACCAACACCCGGTAGAACGATATGAGTTGCTGCATCAAATTGATCAGGTCGTGAGACAATCTGTGAATGCACCTGGCATTTATCCAGCGCACTGCGAATAGAGGCCAGATTGGAAACTCCTGAATCAACGATGGCAACATTAATTGTCACTCTCCTGTCTCCAGAACCCCTTTAGTTGACGGAATATCGTCAAAAATATCACGACTCACGGCCTGTCGTAGCGCCAAGGCAACTGACTTAAATGCAGCCTCGGCGCGATGATGATCGTTCTCGCCCTTGAGTTCATCTACATGCAATGTAATACGAGCACTATTGGCAAATGTCTGAAAGAAATGGATGATATTTTCACAGGCTAGCGCGCCCAGATTCCCCCGCTTGAAACGTAAGTTAACACCTGCGTAAGGTCTTCCGGAAACATCAATTACGGTTCGTATCAGCGCCTCGTCAAGGGGAGCATAGGCACAACCAAATCGTCTAATTCCAGCACAGTCTCCCAGAGCTTGTGCAAATGCCTGACCCAATGCCAGAGCGCAGTCTTCCGCAGTATGATGATCATCGATTTCAAGATCACCAGTAGCGCTAAGGGTGAGATCAAAACGTGCGTGACGACTTAAAGCTGATAGCATGTGATCGAGAAAACCGATACCTGAATTAATTTCAGCTGTACCTTCGCCATCAAGATCAAGAACAAGACTAATTTCAGTCTCTGAGGTCTTGCGTTGAACGCTAGATATCCGTCGATTCATATTGATTCCTCTATAAAGACACTTTCAAGTACATTTAACAATCGTTGAAAATCCGCCGCTTCACTCGGAACGGAAATGCGCAAATAATTTTTTATAGATTCACGGTGGATAAAGCTTCTTACCAGAACATCTTTACTTGCCATTCTTTGTTGAACTGAATCCGCCTGTTCGCCAAAATCAACAAATAAAAAATTTCCCTGGGAAGGTGGTGATTCGAGCCCTCTATCCTCTAGCCACATACGCAGTTCTGCTCTATTCCTCCTCACACCGTCAATATGCTGTTGGTATGTAGGATCAGCAACTAACAATCTCGATTGTGCCAACGCCAGAGATATGGCCGATACGGGATAAGGGCTTCCTGCACTTTCCAGAATCCGTGCTATGGGTTCGGCAGCAATGGCATAGCCCACTCGGCAACCCGCCAAACCACGCGCCTTGGAAAATGTTCTAATAACAACTAAGTTGTCAGTATCCGAGGCCATTCTTGTCAGATCCTCATCGGCATATTCTGCATAGACATGGTCTAAAACAATGACAGTGTCCTTTGCCGCACTTATTAAGGTACTGAGCTCAATAGAACCAACTGTGAGCCCCGTAGGGTTATTGGGTGAAGTAATAAATATCGCCCCAGTATCGGCATTGATCTGCCTGATAACTTCATCCAGTGGAAATTCGTTTAGCCAATCTACGTTTATAATTTTAGCCCCGGATAATTCAGCATAGCGTCGCTGCATTTCAAATTCTGGCACTGGTAAAATGAGTTCCCGACCTGGTCCAAGAAATGCCCGGCAACAACGGTCAATCGCATCGTCTGCACCAGCAGTTATGATGACTTGCTCAGGTTGCAGATTTGTGTGTAAAGCAACTGAATTACGCAGGGACTGATCGTCGGGATACTCACGCAGCAAAGACAGGTAATCGTTGTTGAGCGCATTAATTAAGTCCCGAGGCGGAATACTGCCTTCATTGCTTTGTAAACGAAGCACACCTGGGGCGGTAGCTCTAGGTTTCTGATATGGCTGGACTGCAATCTGTTTGTTAAATTTAATCATCGGACAAGTTAAGAAACAATTTGAGCTATTTCACTAACCACGATATCAGTGCCACCCGCTGCCTTGATTTGTGGGATTAGTACAGGCAATTTTTCTCTGGGCACAGCAGATTTAATCGCATAGCCTTTGTCACCGAACAACGGTGAAACCGTCACCTCTCGCATGCAGGGAATGACTGTGACTAATTTATCAAGCTTGTTACTGGGTGCATTGACTTCAATCATTACTCGCATACGGGCCGCCAAAACACTTTGGATTAACAAAGTAAAATCTTCAATTCTTCGCCTAAGAATGCGATCTTGCATTGCTTTAGGGCTTGCATACAAACGGGTAGAGGAAGTCATCACAGTATCAACAATGGTCAGATCGTTTGCACGCAAGGTCGCGCCAGTTGCTGTGTTGTCCACAATCATGTCGGCGTCCTCAGGGGGGAAAACTTCAGTAGCGCCAAAACAACGGATAAACTCCCCATCCATCCCTTGGGTTTTTATCCAGTTTCGAGTGAGGTTTTCATACTCTGACGCAATGGTGATACATCGTTGAGGAAAATTGCCCGACTCATCGATTAATTGCTCCGGTGCAGCGGCTACAACCTGCACCTGGTCGAGACCTGTGTCTAGTAATTCAACAACATCTGCACCCAGTTCAGCCACCCAATCCGCACCGGCGAAACCAAGATGTCGTCGACCAAGCGACAGCATCTCGATAATATCCTGGGGCTTCATTATTTTTACCTGGGTATCTTCCAGGGAGATTGTAGGTCGATAACCACGCACTGTTGGAGTCACAGATATGCCAGCGTCTGCCAACAAAGTAACTACGCCTTGCTGCATGCGCCCCTTTGGAAGGCCCAGCATGAGCCAGTCTGGTCTGGTTGGATCTTGAATCATTTTCCGGTCCTGTTTGGGCCGGATCTCTTAAGACGGCGCACACCAAAAAAAACGCCGGTCTAAAGAGACCGGCGTTTTGTGTGTAAGCTATTTGTTGTTTAGTTAACGCACACCAACCAGTCTCTCCTAAGGAGATGATGGTGGTGATGGTTCATCGCTGCGTTCATGGGACGGAGTATAAGCAGACCAGATAGCTTTAGCAAGTAGAAAATTAATAACTTCGTCTTTTGTCAATCCAGTCAAATTTTACCGGTCAAATTAATTTGTCATCGGCTATATGCACACAATTTGTTGTTGCAACAGATGAATAGATAGTCCTTTGATATCAGGACTAAACATTTGCAACGGGTTGGTGGATATAATCGCACGATGGGTCAATCATCACGCCAATCTCTCTATCCTGCTATCAGAGCCATCAATTCTTTGGTTCTGATGACCATCACGATATCTGCGATGTACGCATCGATCATGGTACTCGTTCCAGCGACCCATGAATTCAACATCGGTCACGGTGTCGGCGCATTGCCCTATACCCTCTTTATGATTGCCTTTGGGCTGGGAAACATCATTCTTGGACGAATGGTTGACCGGTTTGGCATGGCGATACTAGCGATAATCGGTTCCGTTTGTCTTCCCCTGGGACTGTATTTGACCAGCATTACCACTGATTTTTGGGGTATGACGTTTACTCTGGCAATCATGTGTGGATTTTTTGGTAGTGCTTTTGCTTTTGGTCCATTGGTTGCCGACATCTCTCAATGGTTTGATAAGAGACGTGGTCTTGCAGTAGGCATTGTAATTAGTGGCAGCTATGTCGGCGGTGCATTGTGGCCGCCAATCATTCAAGGTTGGATTGACAGCGTAGGATGGCGGGGCAGTTTTGTGAATTTAGCGATTTTCTGTGCGTTTTCCATGCCACTTCTTTCATTGGTGTATCTGAAGAAAATTCGTATTGATTCGGATTCAGGTAATTCAAATACTGCTCTAGAGTGGCAGCAACCACTGGGTTGTACCAAGGGCCAACTTCAAGGACTACTTTGTGTTGCGGGAATCGGCTGTTGTGCAGCCATGGCAATGCCACATATTCATATTGTGCCCCACGTCATTGATCTTGGTCTTGAAGCAAAGGATGGCGCTTTTATGCTGAGCCTAATGCTCGGTTTCGGCATCGTCAGTCGACTCTTGTCCGGTTGGATATCAGATCGCATTGGAGGTATCAAAACATTGATTCTCGGATCTGGATTTCAAGGGTTTGTCATTCTGTTATTTTTGTTTGTAGATACACGCATTGGGCTGTATGTGGTGTCAGCAGCCTTTGGATTATCCCAGGGTGGAATTGTGCCATCCTATACGATGATTATTAGGAAATACTTTCATTCCACAGAATCTGGACGGCGGATCGGTTTGGTATTCGTTGCAACCACCGGCGGCATGGCATTGGGTGGATGGATGGCAGGTGTATTACACGACCAAACCGGATCCTACACATTGTCGTTTATCAATGCGGCGCTCTTTAACGTTTTGAATCTCATAATAGCTGGTTTTTTGTTAAAGCGCTCCCGTGGGAATTTAATTGGGGGGCAATTCAGCCGTGCCTAAAGACATAACGGAATTGGGAACACTAAGCGCCTGCACCCACTGTCAACAGATTGAAATGTTAGCACGCCATTGATAGATGTCTCGTCCACAAGCATAGCAACCGGGCGGCGTGCCCTGAACTGGATATGCGCTGGCATTGTCCACACTGACAAATAAGAGTGAACTGTGGTTCTGCAGAAGTTATATAGGTAATTGCGTCGCAGGCACACCGGCCAGCTGTTTTTCACTCATATTTTTATCTCGTCTAGACCTTCCTTAAATTATTCTTCTAGAGCACGCATTATGTGATTAAGTCGAATTTGAAACCTTTGTAACCTGACCCAACCACCTCCTGACAGATCTTGTTATAGTGCGCCATACCGCCGACATAAGGCATAAACACTCTGGATTTTCCAGGAATATTTGCGCCGGTATACCAGGAGCTTGCCAGCGGATAGAGCGTCAATTGGCCGACTTTCTCGACCTGCTTAACCCATTTTTCTTCGGCGTCTGGTGTAGCACTGATAGTTGTTTTCCCGTTCTTGTTCATATATTCCAAGCAATCCACTACCCAATCTACATGCTGCTCGATAGCGACCATCATATTAGTCAAAACGGATGGGCTACCAGGACCAGTAATTGTGAATAGATTGGGGAACCCGGCAATACTAATTCCCAAATAAGTTGTTGGCCCACCCTGCCACTTGTCTTGTAACGATTGTCCTTCACACCCATTGATGTCGATATTCAAAAGCGCCCCAGTCATCGCATCGAATCCTGTTGCAAAAACCAATGCATCAAATTGGTATTCAGAATCCACAACGATTAAACCCTTTTTCGTGACCGCCTGGATTGGCGTATGTTTAATATCCACTAATTGCACGTTGGCCCGGTTATAGGTTTCGAAATAGTTTGTATCAACACAAAGCCTTTTAGTACCAAATGGATGATCCCTGGGGCATAACAATTCCGCAATTTTTGGATCATCAACCCGTTGGCGAATTTTTTGCCGCACAAATTCAGCAACAATTTCATTGGCATCCTGATCGGTAACCACGTCAGAAAAAGCCGCCTGCAAATTGAATGCACCTTGCCCCCAGCGTCTCTCAAGCTCAGCATGTTGCTCATCGGGAGCGTAGTCAAATATTGAATTCGGGTTTTCAAAATAGATATCGCCGCTCTCTGATTGGCGTGAAGCTTGACGAATATTTTGGTAGTCAGCTTTCCGCTTCCCTATCTGATCAGACGATAATGGTTCCTGAAAGGCCGGCGTCATATAATTAGGGGTGCGTTGAAACACGGTCAAGTGTTTGGCCTGCTCAGCGATTAGTGGAATGGATTGGATACCACTAGAACCAGTGCCTATAACAGCAACCGACTTGCCGGTGAAATCAACCTTGTGATGGGGCCATTTTCCGGTATGGTAAATCTCACCTCTAAAACTATCCATTCCATCAATATCAGGAAAACGGGGAACCGACAAACAGCCAGTGGCCAAAATCACAAATTGTGCCGTATAACTTACGCTTTCTTGACTTTCAATTAACCAGTTAGATTTTGTTTCGTCATACATTGCTGTTTTAACGCGACAGCCAAAAACCATGTCTTTACGCAGACCAAAACGATCCACGACATGTTCGATATAGCGTAATTTTTCGGGTTGTTGCGCATAACGCTCACTCCAACTCCATTGTTGTTGCAGTTCGTTAGAAAAAGAATAGGAATAAACCATGCTTTGAACATCGCATCGCGCCCCGGGATACCGATTCCAATACCAGGTTCCACCAGGGCCATTCGCAGCATCCAAAATGATTGCAGAAAAACCTAAACGCCGTAATCTATATAACGCGTATATTCCGGAAAATCCGGCACCCACAACGATGACGTCAAAATTCTTCATATCGTAATTTAATTTAAAACTCTGACAAATCAATAGAGAATTAGTGTACCGGCAAGCACAGAAGCATTGATGTAGAATTCTGCTTTCTCACTCTAGGGAAGATTCTTCATCCCATAACTCGCTTTCAACATCTCTACCAAACGATCTATTCGCCGTTAAATAGGATAATTTATCCTTTCCAACATTTCTGATTCCGTGCTTTGCATTAGATGGGACAAAAACAGCATCTCCGGCATTTACCAACTCGGTTGCTGAACCCACCGTCATTTCCCCTTGTCCCGCAATAATATAGTAACACTGCTCTTCGGGATGGGAATGTAAAAACTGTCCACCTCCAGATACTACGTCGGTAATCTGGATTGATATTTCAGTTGACCCAGAATTGGTTTCTCCAATCAATAGATTTGATGTGAATTCTTCGAGAACTGCTGCTTTTGTGTTTTTCCTATTGGTAATTAGCATAGTTTGGATTTAATACGATGATACCTACGTCAATTATGCCGCTTTATTAGCTGCAAAGTTCATTCAGTGCCGCCATCGCACTCTCAGCATCCTTACTCTGAACAAAAATATGATCATGATAATAACCGGCTATTACATTGGCACTTATCCCATGTTCGGTCAGCTTACGCGAGAATGCTGCGGTTAAACCCACCGCTTCCAAACTGGAATGAGCCATAAGAGTAATGCCTCTAAAAACGGATTCATATACCAATTCAAATTCGTCTGCCTTAGATTTTTGGATAACGAGAGTAAGCCCCTCTTTTTCGGTAATCGAGGCGATGGGCATTTTGTCAGCATGATCTCCGTATCTGGCATTCTCAAACGAGCAAAACACATACTCCCCCTCAGTGAGTACAGGAAACATGGATTGTAGTAGTTTTTGGAGATTTCTTTCTCCCGTCATCTCTATCATTTTCTACGTAGAAAACCTATAAAAATTTTAACTTGTTATGTCTCGATCTCATTTTCCTTAAGAAACTTTGTTGCATCCGGCGCCATCAGCACAAAATTAATTGACTTTCTAAGTGTATATATTATGGGAGTTTTGGGGCAGAGTAAAATTTCACGCGCGTAACACCTCAAGCTTTCTGGACACCAGTCTTATAGCGCTGCTTTAGCCATTTGTTAACTCGATGAGGGCCTGCATTGTAAGCTGCAGTAGCGAGCACTTGATTGCCTTCGAACTTTTCCTGCATTTCGGCTAAGTATGCAATGCCTAAGTTGATGTTAGTTTTCGGCTGGTAAAGATCTGCAGTGCTTTTATAGCTGATATCATTACGTTTGGCTGTGACCTTGGCTGTCTTTGGCATAAGCTGCATTAAACCTCTGGCCCCAACGCGGGATCGAGCGTAAGGCTGGT
>JAVJHY011535233.1:0-11907 GCA_035593235.1 Phascolosoma agassizii | reverse complement strand
GGTTGCGCGTTGCAAGCAATAGACCCGATGTTGGTAAATTGCCCTACCCCCGGATCGCGCAAAATCTCATCCCGCCAATATTGAAACGAGGTGAACCACGGCGTTTCAAACCAGCTCCTCGGTCCGATGTAAAGGTATTGATCAAATCCAACTAACGCCGTGATTTGATTGGTTTCAATGTCCTCCAAATCCGGCTCGTAGAATTTCTGACCGATGTTATACACAAGCTCGCCGCGCATCACAGTCCCTTGTAATTGTCCCGGCAACCACATCAACGCTTTGTCAAAAGAAAAACCGAGTAATTGATAACGATGACGATCAAAATCGATACCGCCGCCGATTGCGCGCGGTCCTGCAATATTGAATGCGAAACCCGCGTTAATTCGATTTTGCAATTCATATACCGGTAAATCCTCGAATAGATACGCGTAATGGAAGGAATAAGTCATATCCGAGAACGGACCGAGACCATCGCCGGTGCGCGCGCGCCATCGAACAAATACCTCGGATTTATCCCACGCATCGCCTTCGTCCCATTTATCGTGATCGAAGAAATTTGATTCGCCGAATAAGCCTTCAGAGACATTAATAATTTGATCGGCAAAATCAACAACGCCAAGCGTCCAGGGGTGTTGGCCTTCCTCTTGTTGGCTAAAGCCCGGGAAGCGCGAGGGGATGTAGTCGAGATTCCAAATCACTTGTAGTTCTTTTTGAATTCCACCTGGTATCCACTCGAACCTCGTGAGATCGATTTTCGTGTTAATCATCCATTGCGGGATCATGAAGCGCTCTTGTTCAAACGTCAGCGGATTGCGAAAGTTTCGCGGCGTAACGACATCGAGCACCGTCACCCCATCCGACCGTCCCCAAGTAACGATCTGGCGCCCCGCACGAATAAACATCGGATGAAAGTTGAGGTCGAGATACGCCTCACGAATCAGAGGATCCCATTTATGATTAAGGCCGCCGCGAAGGTTAGATTCCCAGAATCTAGAGATGTCCTTATCCTTGTCGTTTATGTCGTACATCGCGTCGTAGTACGGACGCAGTTTCAACACAGGCGTCACATGCGGTATGCCGTGGTAGACAAGCTCGAGAAGCAATTCCGTCCGGAACATGCTCAGATCATCGTATCGATCAGCTCGACTCGGCGTACCGAGTTCCGTCGGTCCAAGAAACGTACCGGGCGCAACAGCGAGGCGGAAAACCCGCGGCCCCTTGTCCTTGCCCCAGCGCATTTCGGCGGCCATGAAAATTTCGCCATTGATCTCAAGGTTACCGAATTCAATGCGAGCCAAACTTGCCGCAGACCAACCCATAGTTAGGATTAGCGCAGCCACGAGGACCGAGACCTTATTTTGTCGATTTCGAAGTTGCATGAGTTTTCCCCCTCAATTGACCACGAGGACTTAAGCTAGGAGCCCTCTTTAAGTACCGGCGAAGCAACGAGCGTACTCGCGAAAGCCGCGCCAGATTGCGTGTGTAGGTTTTCATCGTTCTTACGTATGGAAGGCGGCGGACCGCTCTCGCCATCGAGCCCGCGCGTTAAAAAGCGCGGTTGTACAAGACTCCAGACGACCGGAGCGGCAAAGAAACTAAACAGAAATGTCGCCAGCAGGATCAACGCCATGCTGAATCCGACGTAACCAACATACAGCGGCACGACCGAAACCGCCAAGCACCCGGCGAACAGCGCCGTAAACGAAAATATGAGCGGCTCGCGCACTAAGGTGAATGCGTCGAAAAGCGCACGATGGAAATTGTGATCCTTGGGGTACTCTTCACGGAAGCGATATAGAAGATATACCTCTGCATCGATACCGACCCCACTGGCGATAGCGAGCGCGGCAGTGACATTGGAATTAAATTCGATCCCAATTAAATGGATCAAAAACATCCACACTAAAATGCCAACCGCCAACGGGAACATGAGTAATATTGGCCCGATGATCGAACGTAGCATGACGGCCGCCGCGATGAACGAAGCAAGCGCGCTTAACAAGGTGGCGAGCACCATCCATTTTTTTATCGACCGATTAAATGCATCCGCAATACCAATGTTCCCTGCTGGTAAGTGCAAATCGACATTGAGCGCTGCGGCATCCCAATTCGCATCGAGGTAATCTCTCGCACGTCCGACAAGCTTTGTGACTGTCGCCGGACTTGTGTCGCGTACGAACGCCATTAGCGCCGTATTTTGATAAGCGGGATCGACAACGAAATCGAATGCACCAGGCATACCGCCCGATAGAAAGTACAGCGCCTCATTTACCGCCATTTGAGCGCGGCCCTCAGTTGGAATCGCAAACGCCGCATCGTCATCCTCATTCAGAAAACGGTTCATGATTTTGATGTAAAATGGCAACCCTAATACGGCCGATACTTCTTCGGCTTCGGTCATATGCCGCACCAGCCCGTCCATCGCGACCAGCACCTCCGGTGTCTTCACGTCGCCTGGATTGTTACCTTTGGCAAGAATCGCCAGGGTGTAAACACCACCGAACCGGCGGGTGATCTCTTGTTCCATCAAATAGAGTTCGTTGTCTTTCCATGATCGCGTTAACAAGTTGTGCACAGCATAGGTATTGTTTTGCCCGGTTTCGATTTCACTCGCGAGGAATCGGCCGAGCGCTGTATCGCCGCCGATATGAATTGGCATCCAAACACTGAGCGAGATCGCGACAACCACCGCGCCAATCGAAAGGACTAGCATCTGCACACGTCTACTATAGATAAGCGGTCGCACGAGGACTGCGGTGGTGCGGTAAATAAAACCGCGCGCACTTTGGCGTCCCTGCGCGGCGCGGCTTGCTGCTTTGCGCAACGACTGTTCCGGCATTAACCCAAGCAAGGCAACGAGAAACGTCGGGATAATTATCATGATTGCGATCAGTCCGAACGCGGTTACTTGGCCCAAAATGCGAACGTTGTCGAAGGGCACGAACGACAGCACCACAAAGGCCATGAGATCCGTGCAAAGCACAACGATTAGCGGCCGGGTCATGTGCATCAGAGTCTGTTGCAGAGCGACTGGAACGGAGCGCTCGGCGAGCAATTCATCGGTTAGCAGCCGCTTTATGAATAGCACACTATGTGAGGCCGCAACGGCCAACAGGATAAACGGGACGAGCAACGCGGCCGACGAGTTGAGGATCTCACCTTCGACTAATCGTTGGACGCCGAATGCCCAAATCGAGGCCATGATGCCTACGAGTAATGGCGGTAACACGCCGACTATTGAGCGAAACGCGAAAAGCAGCACAATGGTGATGCCAGCGAGCACCAATAAGAACGCGCCGAAAACGTAGGGCAAACCGTCGCTGTTCACCCATCCGATAAGAATGGGTGAGCCAGCCGCCGTGATCGTATGCGAAGGATCGTTTTCCGGCCCAATGATCCGTTGCACTTCCTGGTAGATCGCAATCGGATCGGTAACCGGCAACGCTAGCCCGGCGCGAACGTTTTGCAAGCCAGTGCGAAAGTCCGCCTGGATGATGACAGCACTACCGTCCTTCGAGACGAGCGCGCCTTTTAAAGCGGCGTTATTGCTGATCCCAAAACGAACTCGTTCGAGTTCTTCCGGTGTCTCGGGTGCGCGATTCGGATTATCGAACAATAAACCCGCGTCTAGAGTATCCGCGCTGCCTTTCAAATATCGGGAATTGATCGTCGACAACGACCGTAGCGCATACGGGATCACGCCGTGGACTTCGCGCAATTGATCGGTAATGCGCTTCACTTTGGCCAAGGTGTCCGCCTGTACGATGCTATCACCATCGTTGCGCGACACCATGATCGTCACGAGGTTCGCCCCGCCGAACTTACTTTGCAGTTCTTCGTTCAACGCAACAGCGGGATCGTCTTTCGGCGGCCAGCGGTTGGGGTCGTCGTAAATCTTAAGGGTCAACGCAAGATAGGCCGCGCCCGCTGTCACTAATATCGTTAATACGAACAGCACGTAACGCAGCCGCACGAGGATTGTCGACATTCGGTCCATTCAGATTCCTCAGTCGAAAGACGGGGCTAGGTACGCCTACTCCCAGAACAATATTTTGCGTACAGGTTCTTTACTGAGATTGTCCAGGTTCACGACGTCGCGTGGCATTCCGTCGTAATTGATCCAGAACTTGTCCATGTACCAATCCTGTCGGAAACCACTCTTGGGCTCGAAAAAGAATTCGCCAGCCCAAATCATTTGCCAATCTTCGAGTGAGTCGTTGGCGTTCTGCAAACGCGGATCGGATGTCGCGATGGCGCGCCGATTTACCCGTTTACGGATAATCTCCCCGTTCGAATCGTACACTTCTTCATACCAACTACTGCCGGTTTTAATACCGACGATACGACGTTGTTTTGCGTACCAATAGGAGTCGGAGTGTGGCTTCATTTCGAGGATGTAAGACGGCTCACAGACACCATCCAAGCCGATATTAATTATCTCACCACGCGTTTCGAACGCAAAACCAAAGGTCCCGTCTGGTTGTCCGGCGTAGAGCGTGTAGCCTACAATTTCATAATCGATGTCGGGAAAAGGTTTCACCTGCGGAAAATCCTCCCACCGGACAATCGTGCCTGGAACGATATCTTGACGAGCCGCCTGCGGAAGTCGACGCACTCGACGTGCGGCTGGCGTGTAGAGAAATTCGTCATTGAATTTATCGCCGTGGTAAATCGTCGTTGAAATCCCCAAACCACGGAAATCGTTCGGCGCGACAAAGGTAAACATGTACTGCGCGCGAACTTTATCGACGAGGCTTTTTGGCAGGCCCTCTTTGTTGAGCCGATAAGAAACCATCCATTCGAATAACTTTTTGTTACGCTCGGTACCATCCGGAGAGGTTAAATCTATCGACCATTCCGTGATGTAATTTTCGCCGAATTCATTGAAGTACAATGCGGTGTACGATCGATCGTGGACCTCGCGGCCATCGTGTTTTACTCGCTCGTCGACCGGTTTTTCCCACGGGTAAGGGAGACCGGGCTGCGACCAGCGATCATAAATTTTTGGTCCCACATCTTTGTAATCACGCGGGTGCCACGGCTGCGGCTTCCAATTAACCGTCTCGTCGCCCCATTTACATACGTAAGTACCCGGTTCGTCACCGGGTTCTATTGCAAACGGTTTCCCCAGGATCATCTCTTGCGCCGTGACGCTCAACGGCGCAACAACAGCCATTAGCAGTAGAGCGAGGGTCTTCGAGGAGAATGCGCCGATGAATAATTTCATGTAATAGCCTCCCGTATTGAACGATTCCGCGATTACTATTCGTTGCGAACGCGCGGCGCAATAGGTCAAGCACCCCGAAATCGCTCGGAACGTATCGATAAACGGACGTCAATTTATTCAAGGTCCATGCCCGTACTTGTCGAGCAATGTTATGAAACTTCCAAACCCTCAACCGAGAGCGCTCGGAGTTCCGTTATTCGTCGTAACGTTTCTACACGAATGGTAACGATTCTATTTCGGGTGATCAACCCTGCGCATTTACGATCATCTCTACGCCGTAGAAATAGCATAATAATGGCTATAAAGGGCATTTAACAGCAATTTCTCATCCACTACGAGTTTTGTTCTAGACCATGAAATACTCAAAATAATCGTTTCTATTTTCTATACAGTACCGGTCGATGGGGCAGCTATGTACCGGGCCTGCAGACAGGAACGTCGAGTCGTCGCAAACTCTGGCAACCGGCGCAATCAACCCGCTCGGGTTCGTTTCAGAAGGGGGAGAACGGTTCGAGGCCGCGGATGTGGTACCCGGCCTAATGGTGTCTCAAGTCAGCGGCAAATCTAGCCAACCGCAGCATCCGCGGATCGGGAATTAACACGCCTGTCGACGACTGCCCACGGGCGCTCACCAGCGTGCTCATAGAACCTGCCAATCTCGAAATATTACCGAGCATGATGCGGGTGGCTTCCGTTCGCTGCGCGCCAGCCTCGACCCGATCAATCACAATGAAATCGGGCCACATCGCGACGCGATTGCAGGGGATTAAAATAGAAACGTTTATTATTCGAAATGGCGCCCGGGGTAAAACGATGACGCCAATTTATCAAGACTTTCGGCAACTACGCGCCAACGATCCGTCCTATCCCGTTCGCGGATCGACCAAAGCAAAGAATACCGTCTAGGCGAACCTTTATTAGTCATCTGCAAAGCTCACCGACGAAATCTAGGTCACCCGCTCCCGTAAATTCCTTCAATTCTAGATCGTCGTAATCCTAGGGAAGGCCAAATCGTGACCCAGCGGCCTAATTCCGAGACAGCTCGATTACCCTACTCCGCCTTGGTTCGCGCGCAATCGTGTGTAACGTCAAAAACGCTCACTATTGAGTAAACGCTAGCGGAAACACTTTTGCGCGGGTATTTTAGTTGGGCGTTCAGCATCAGATACATAATCGATTCTAACTCTTACGCTACGCACTTGAGATGCTGAGTTCGACGTTGCGAACGAACTACAGCGATCACGACACCGCGGCGCCTACAGCAAACGGGCGCCTCTCGTCAGCGCGCCAATCGCTAGCGCCGCCCGCGAGCGCACTAATTGACCCGCAACCACCAGGTCGCGGCGATCTAAATACGCCTTCAATTCAGGGTTTTCACGTAAACCGTAGAGTCATATGGCGAACCGTCGTAGCGGTCGAGAAGCTCGCCTTAACCGCTCGGTTGGAGCGGTTTGATTAACGGAGATTTGCGTCGCACTCAGCCCGCCGAGACCCGGCCAAAGATGAGCTATCAAAGACCATCAGCGACTAACCCTGCCGCCTTGACGGCCATTTGGCTCTCGATTAAAGTAGAAACGAATATATTTAGGTTATCATGTTCGACGCTAGGCACGGCGTTTTCGCCGGGAACTCGTCGCTATTTGTGGAACCTCGCCTCACGGCTGTACGAACAGTTTCAGGCGCAAGAACGGCAGGGTGCGAAAATCACCGATCTCAGCATAGTACCGCGGCACTACGTTGAGGTTGCGGCTGTCGCGATCCATCAAAAGGAGACGTAAATTCGATGGCTTCAAACGAAAGCGCCACGCTTCGCGTGTTGGTGGTAGGCGAGTCCTGGATAAAGCATACCGTCCACATAAAAGGCTTCGATCAGTTTCACACAACTGAGTATGAAGAAGGGGCCGGTGCATTTCTCGCTGCGCTTGCGGATGCTGGATTCGACATCACCTACATACGAGCGCATGAAATATCACAACGCTTCCCGACAACTCCACAAGAGCTCGCCGCTTTTGACGTCCTGATCTTGAGCGATATTGGCTCGAATTCTTTTTTACTTTGCGACGAAACATTCCTACGTTCGGAGCGCACCGTCAATCGGTTATCGCTGATCAGCGACTACGTTAACGGCGGCGGCGGCCTCCTTATGGCCGGGGGCTATATGTCGTTCTCTGGAATCGACGGTCGCGCCCGTTATTACGCGACGCCACTAGCCGCGGTGCTGCCGGTGACGATGCTCGAACGCGACGACCGAGTTGAAGCGCCAGAAGGTATCGTTGCGACGTTTCCAAACCCAGATCATCCAGCCCTCGGCGGAACCCCAGCGGAGTGGCCGGCACTACTCGGTTATAATCAATTGCGACCAAAACCCGAAGCCACGGTGATCGCGGCGTGCGGCGATGATCCGCTGCTCGTTGTGGCGCAGATTGGCGATGGTCGCAGCGTAGCGTTTGCCTCCGATGTGGCGCCGCATTGGGCACCGCCCGAGTTCATGTCGTGGCCCCACTATGCGCAACTTTGGTCGTCGATTGTTGCCTGGGCCGGGGGCCGAGGCGTCTAAATGAGACGCCCGTACGGGTTAAAAGCGAACCAACGGCCGACCATGAAGGACGTGGCCGTGCACGCCGACGTGTCGGTTAGCACGGTTAGCTACGTCCTAAACAAAAACGGGCCAGTGAGTGCCGACAGGCGCGCGCGCGTACTCAACGCAGTACGCGAACTCAACTACATACCGAACGAGTCGGCGCGCAGCCTTAAACGACAAACGGCAGCGACTATCGGCTTGGTAATTCCGGATCTATCTAATCAATTCTTCAGCCTGCTGGCACGCGGTGTCGTGCGCGCCGCGGCGACCCGTGATGTGCTCGTCGTCCTGTGCAGCTCAGACAGCACCGAGGAAGCAGAATCCGGTAATGCCCGATTATTACGCAGCCAAAGAGTCGATGGCGTGGTTTATCTAACGGGTTTTTACGAATCACACACCTCTCTCCTGGAATTACAAACATTGGGTCCGGTCGTACTCGTTGACGAACGCATCCCAGGCGCCGACCTACCCGCTGTCGTTGCGGACGGCCGGCGCGGTGCGCGCGAGATAGCGTCCCGGGTCGTCGAACTGGGACACAAACGATTTGCTTGCATCGCGGGGCCCACCGCACTGTGGACCGCAGAACAGCGACTGGCCGGATACCGTGAAGCCCTCGCGATGGGCGGTATCGACCCGGATAGCATGGACGTTCTGGTAGGAGATTATCGTTTGGACTCTGGCTTCGATGCAGCCGAAAAAGCATTATCGGGCCCTGCGTCGAAACGACCGACCGCGTTGTTGTGCGCCAACGATGAGATGGCAATCGGCGCACTTGAATACTGCAGGAAAGCCCAGATCAAAGTACCCCACGACATTAGTATCGTCGGCTTCGATGACGTTCCGGTCGCGCCACTCCTCACCCCACGCCTGACGACGGTGCGCCAACCCGCGCACGAAATGGGCATGAGCGCGGCCGATTTGCTACTCGATTTGATCCAGGGTAATTCCGCCCCAGAGATACCCGCCCCGTACCCGGTCGAAGTCGTGGTGCGCGAATCTGCGGCAAGGCCTCCACAAGGATAACGACATGCCTGGCCGTTTGATTGTCGTCGGGGCGATCAACACCGATCTAGTGATCGCAGCCTCGCATCTACCGGCGCCCGGTGAAACCGTTGTCGGCGAAGGACTCCAAACATTCGGTGGAGGAAAGGCCGCGAACGCGGCAGTTGCCGCCGCGAGAGTGGGCGCCAACGTCGATCTAATTGGCGCAGTCGGCGTCGACGATGCCGGCACACGAGCCGTCGCGGAATTACAGGCTGACGGGATTGGCACGCGCTTCGTCGCAGCGTTGCCAGACACACCAACTGGCGCAGCATTGATCGTAGTCGACGCTCGTGGTGAAAATCAGATCGCGCTGGGTCCGGGCGCGAATGGTGCCGTAACCGAGGCCCACGTGCGCGAAGCGCTGGTTAGTACTTTGTCGGATTCCGCGACGATGCTGGTAAGCACAGAAATCCCCTATGCGGCGGTTGCCGAGGCATTGGCAGTCGCATCGACCACAGATGTTCAATGCATCTTGAATCCCGCACCCGTGATATCCGGTCTTGTCGATTTGCTGGTTCATCGCCCAATTCTTACGCCGAACGAAATCGAACTCAAAGAGTTGGCTCGCGCAGTAAGCAGCGCGGCGCAGCGGCCAGTGGATTTAGATAACGTCGAAGACTGTCTCGGCGTGCTCGGCGAACGCACCGCAGCCCCCGTCATCGTAACGCTCGGTTCCAACGGTTGTGCGGTTCGCTTAACCGACGGCACGGTGGTCCGCGTTCCGGCACCAAGGACAATCAATGTCATCGATACCACCGGCGCCGGTGATACATTCAACGGCGTACTCGCGAGCCGCCTTGCAGCCGGTGACGAAATCATTACCGCCATCGAGGTCGGCGTTGTCGCGGCGTCGCTTTCCGTTACTGCCGTCGGCGCACGCGGGGGCATGCCAACGACAGAGGCTGTCGCCTTAGCACTTAAACATTCGGCCAACACCCGCTAAATTCGACCGAGCCGACCTACGTTTTCGAACCGCTAGAGCTCGACGATGCCCAGTGCCGATCACCGTCGCTGCCTAAATCGCGCCGAGTAGATTGAGGCGACGATCGTCGCCAGCTCCTCGAACCCACGATCTAAGAACCGCCTGACAATTGGCGCAATGTCGCGCCACCGTCAAATCCGGCGGTCAGTCACAAAGTCCGGCAACACGCGGGATTCGACCGCCTGCGGTGCCGCGGTCTCGCGGCAATCCCAGCCGATCATTTTTTCCGGCGTTAGCGCGTAGTATTTGCGACCTGCGGTTTGTCCGAACTGAAAATAAGGCTCTGCGTAGGGATGGCCGACGTAAAAGTACTTCTCGAAAACAAGATCCTGCAACTCTTCGAAGAGCTTCGTATCTTCTACCTCAGTAGCCGACCCGAGAATTCGAACGCCAGCGACCGTTGCATACTCATCGCCACTGTCAACGATACCGGCGAGATTCCGCTGCGCCTTGATGTTGGCACCATGCTTACCCGCCGCATCGATCGGTAGATAGATTGTCTCGTCGCGTATTACATACCACAGAGACGACAAATATATTGAACCGTCCTCGTTTGTCGTGGCGAGGCGGATCGTCTTCTGTCGTTCCAAGTATGCCCAACGCTTCTTGCCGCGCAACGGAGCCGCCATGCTAGCGTTAACCTCGACAAAATCAGTGCTCTCTAAAAGTGCCATGCGATTACCCTCTCAATTCACGTAGCTGTTTGCGATAGCCAGGTGCTTCCACAATCCCCGGGCCATTAGAAGGTCCACTGGTCCATAAAAACGAACTCTCGATACCGGTCGCTTCAAGAGTATAGGTGTATCCGGCTGGTAGGTAAATGTGGTCTCCCGCACGCGCCTCGAGTACAACTTCCCGGCCCGAGGCATCTTCAACGCGCAAACGAATCATGCCGGTCAGGCACATTTGCGATTCGTCAAAATTTGATTGGGTCCAATTCACGGGTTCGTGATCGGGCTTGGCGTAACAAATTCCTTGCCGGAAATAGCGCGCGTCTTCGCGTTCTTGCGAAATAAAAATCCCAGTATCAATACCCTTGTTAAACGTCAACCGAGGCATCGATTCGATCGCATCGGGTGTCATTACTTTTGGATAGCGTTGCGGTTTAGAAGTTAACTCCTCGCTAGCGCTCATGCTCGCCTCCTCGTTTGTAGTTGTAATAAAATCGGTCTAGTTCTTCTGATAGCCGTCGTGATTGGATGCACCACGGTAGCACTCGACTACCGCTTCTTGCGTAAGTGTGGCGGCAGCACACGGCGTTCCATGATCGGTGGTTGTGGCAACAGTCGTCTGTCCCAACCCTCGACCCTATCGGGGACGAACTCAAACCAGCGCCGAACTTCCATCATCCCATTACTTAAATAGTGCTCGAGATGCGGGTGACCGATGTAAAAATATTTCTCGAGTGCGAGATCGACAAGGTCGTCCTTGAGTCGAACGCTTTCAATTGCGAGCGCTTTCCCAGCAAATTGAACACCACGAAAGTTAGTCAGGTCTTCGCCATCGTCGACGACGCCGGAAACGCGCGAACCAGCGTCGAGCCCCGGCAGAAGCCGCGACGCCGGTGTCTCCGCACGGCCGGGATCACCCACGACAGGGTCAACGGCGAAGTACAATTTTTTGTTGCGCACGACGAACCATAGCGGGCTGATTTCGATAGCCCCCCTGCCCTTCGCAGTGGCAAGTCTCATGGTCCTTGCCACCTCGAGATACCCCCACAGAGCTTCGTCGCGCAGCGGCGCAATGTCGAATTGTGTTACGGGCATATTAGCGCTTCCTTTTGCGGGGGGTTTTCTTGGTCGCGTTGTTAGCATCCAACAGCATGTCACTGTAACCAGGCCCCGCCGGATCACCAGTATCGCGCCAGCCGGTATGCAGAACCGGCGCCATCGTCCAGAAATTAATCGAATCGATGCCCGACGCCTTCAGCGTGTAGGTATATCCAGCCGGGGCCCAAAAGTGATCGCCTTCGTCAACGGTGAACTCCGTTGCATGTCCTTCGCGATCACCAACGGTCACAATGAGCTGACCCTTCATGCAGTAAAACGCCTCGTCCCAACTCACTTCTTCCCA
>JAVJHY011535122.1:0-11909 GCA_035593235.1 Phascolosoma agassizii | reverse complement strand
GTATAGATGGAAGCATATTTATAGCGAGTTAAAAAAAGAAAACTTACAGCTTAATGAAAAGAATCTTCTACATATTACAGTAGGTTTGAAATGAAAGAATTTGAAGAAGTAATTACTAAGATAACAAAGCATTTAGATAAAGAAATGACTCACTTTGTAATTGATGGTATAGTGAATGAACCCAAAGGTAGAAGCCAAGAAAGCGAATTGGATTTATTTGAGCATGAATTTGTAGATCAATCAGGATGCGGTGACTATGGTTTTCATGGTGATATTTATTACCCTTTACCAAGTGGTAAGTACCTAGCGGTAAATTATTCATGTTAGAAGGCTTAGACAAATGAAAAGAATAAAACAAAAATTAAATGATTTAAAATGTTGGCTAAGTTGGTTTTATTGCCCTGACTTTATATTAACACCTTTAGCAATAAGGCGGTTTCATAATAACGACCATGATAGAGATTTAGAAATATTTATATTTGGGCTTAGGGTTTTCGTGTGGAAAATATGGAGTTGAGAGGCTTAGACAAATCATGATAGGTTATATTATATTAATAATAATTACTTACTATGCGGTAAAAGAAATGGCAAGTTTTATTAAACTGGTTAAAAAATTAAATAAGGAGCAAAAAGAAAAATGAAAGGGTTTCCAAATTTCGACCTAGACTTGGTTTATCGTAGATGTAAAGGCTACTTAATAACCTTTAAGTCTTTACCCCCGAACGTGGAGCAGTATTTATTAAATAATTATAATAGAATAAAAGCGAATAAAGATTTCTTCTTCCCTAATAAGAAGAGTCAGGTAACACAGGAGGGTATTTATATTTTCGATAAAGACGATGTTCATATTTATGCTTTACAGCTTGAATTGAGAACATTAAGAATAAAATTGAAAAAAGCAAAATCGAGAGCAAGTATTAGCACAATTAATAATTTTAATAAAGCAATTGTAAAAAGCAAGTCTCAGCTTAAAGAGAAAATAAAGGTTCAAACAGAAAGGCGAAAAATATTTGATCGTGAGTTTGACCCAGTAAAGGGTTTCCCCCTTTGATCGGTATAATAAAAATTATACATAATAAAAATTTAAAAATAAAGTAGGTAAAAAATGGAAAAAAATAAAAAACAAAAAACACAAGTGTTTACAGGTGATATTGGTAAAGCTTCAGGCGAAAAAACTTTACTTGAACACAATCAACCAATTGATGGTTTTTGGACACCGGATAAACCAGGTCAAAAAATTGTTGGTACTCACGCGGGCTATAAAAGTATAATGACTGAAAACGGCATGAACCCTTGCATACTTCTTCTTTGCGAAGATAAAGGTGTAAAAATGAGAGTTGCTGTTTTTGAAGCTCATGAACTAAAAGGGTTAGAAGATTATCAAGGGTCAGAAATTGAAATTTCTTACAAAGGTAAAGAAAATTTAGACAATGGAAACTCCATGAGAAAATTTGACATATCAGTAATTAATTAAAAAACATTACGGAGTCGCCGATTTATTTTGACTTTCGGCGTCTCCGTTTATACATTCTCTTTATCTCACTAAAGAAGGTCAAATGTCATACTTACAATATACACATAAATATAGTACAAAGTCAAAAAAAATATACTCAATTGATCAGGAAATAGAGAGATCAACCAAAAAAAAGAAAACATACAAGAATAATAAGCGTGGTAGATACTTTAAAAAACTGACACAAGGTAAAATCACACGTTTAAAAAATCAAAAGAAAACACTTCAAAAAGAATTAAAACCACTTCTTACAAAAATTAAGAAATCATATTCAAGTTATTTAATTAATGAAGATAAAAAGTATTTAAAGAGAAATAAGAAATCAAGAAAACCAATTTCCCAGGTAGCTGTAAATAATCTCAGAAAGAAATTAGATAAATTTAAAAATACCCCTAATAATAAACGAACAATAAAGCAAATTAAAGAAGCTACCTTACTCGACCAAAAATTAAAAGTTGAACAGAACTACAGACAAAATTTTTACAAAATCAGAAAGGAGACAGAAAAAGCTAAGGAGGCAAAAAAACAAATAACAACTAAGAAATTTAATCTATACAACATTCAAGGTGTGTTAAAAGTAGATTCTAGCACAAACCTAATTAATATAGCTAATGCTGGACAAGCAAACATGATTATTAAAAAAGGGTTCTATGAAATAAACATTAAATCATATATTGACCTTGAAAAAATGAAAAAGCTATACTTCATAGATAAGTTAGGAAGCAGCAAAAAACTAAATACAGACTATGAACCAAAGCTTGAAGAGTTATTAGAAATAAATTCTTTATTCGAGTTTGAATTTAAAGACACTCTTATATTAAATGTAAATCATAATACTCATATATTTAACATACTTCAGCAGTGGGTTAAAATGAATTATGCCAGTTATGTGAATAATTATGTATCTGAAAACAATATCGAAGTAATGTACTTACTAGCATACTTTAAATTGAAAATAAAAAAGACACGAAATAAAAAAGAAGTTAGAGAAAAATCAAAATCATTAGATAAAGATGAAACTTATTTCGCTGATCGTAATATTAGAAATTATAGACTGTTTAACCTGGGTAAGAAAAATAAAATTATAGAAATGCGTTTTGGTCGTGAAGAGTATAACATGATCGTAAATAAAAAACAAAATCCATTTAGTAAAAAACATTCCGCTTATTGGGTTAACAGGCTATTCAAAACAAAGTATAAATATATTAAAGTAGTAGATTCAAAAACTAGAGAATGGTTTTTATTTAATTTAGTAAGTATTAAAAACTACGTACAACCACAAAATAAAGTAAAAGTTATTAAAATAAAGATAGGTAAAAAAATTCTATGACAAAAACAGAAGTATATTTTAAAATTAAAAAGGCTCCTGAAGGTTTATTTAATTTAAAGGTAAAAGTTCAAGAAACAGTTAGATTAAATAAGTTTTGCAACATCGGTGAAATAATGATTAGAAGCGATTTACCTATTAGACTTTTGAGTATAACCGACAAGATAAGCCATATTGATAATAATAAATTTAAAAATATATTTAAATCTTACTTTGATGAAAGTCTTAAAGATTGCAACATTACAATTGAATATTATGATAAAAATGGCTTGGTGTATGTATGATACAAAGAAAATCAAGAGAGAAAAAACTTTACGCTTTTGACACTGAAGATGACGGTGAAGGCAACTTCATTGTAAATGTAATATATGACGGTGAAAACTATTATCACTTTACAGATAAAGAAGAGTCTTATAGATTCATGTATCAAAATACAGGAATTTACTACGCTCATAATTTAAGTTATGACATGGGCAACCTTGAACTTTTTAAAAAATGTGTCTCTGTATGGAGGGGTTCAAAAGTTATCAATGCTACATTGTGGGGGTGTAATACAACCTTTTACGATTCATTCAATATAAGCTTTGCATCACTAGCAGCAATTGGTAAATTGATAGGTAATGAGAAATTAATCGGCAACATTGATTTTACTAAAGAAAAGTTTGATATTAATAACGAGAAGCATAAAGCATATGTAAATAAGGACGCCGAAATTGTTTATGATTATATTAAGATGGTTACAAAAACCCTTGAACGATATGAATTGAAAAGACCATCTGCAACCCTGGCAAGCACAGCTTTTAAAATATATGAAAAAAACTTCTGCATGTTAAAGCTAGCGCAAAATAAAATGTCTAATGAGTATTTTAGAAAATTTTATTTTGGAGGTAGAACAGAGGCTTTTTACATAGGAGAGATCAAAAATAAAAAAATTCATTATTCAGATGTAAACTCCCTTTATCCATTTTGCATGACTAAGAAAATACCCACAGGGGCTTTCACATATTCTAAAGGTAGAAAGCCAATAACTGAATTTTGGATGTCATATGTGAAGGTGACGATTAAAGAAAATTGTAATATTCCGCCGATTCCTTATAGAGATGAAAAGAAAGGTAAATTGATTTTTCCATCGGGAACATTTAACGCCTATATGAATTCAGTGGAATATAAGCAAGCAAAAAAGTATATTAAAAATATTGAATTTATAGATACATATGAATTTCATGAATCAGAATATCTTTTCAAAGATTATGCAGAGCATTTTTATTCAGAACGAAATAAATATAAAGTTTTAGATAATAACTTCATGTCATTTTTTACTAAATTAATGCTTAATAGTGTTTATGGTAGAATGGCGATGCAGCTTGAAGGTGAAATGTCAATCCCTGCGGATTTTTATAATGAGTTTATGAATGAAAACGAAATGAAAAAGAAACCCAGGGAATATGAATTTAAATTTACAAATAAAGATAATGTGAATTTCATTAATGATGTAACAAAAGACGGCTTTAATAATTTAATATGGGCTACTTTTATTACCGCATACGCCAGGGTTGAGCTATACAAGTTAATCGAAAAAATAGAAAAAGATGGTGGAAAATTGTTATATTGCGATACAGATAGTGTCTTTTACTTGAATAAAAAAGCAGCTTTTAAAGATTCAAACGCATTAGGGAAGCTTGAATGCAAAACAGGTAGCTATATCAAAATATTTGGATCAAAAGAATATATTTTCGAAGTAGACGGCAAGCGTGAAGCATTTTGTAAGGGTGTAAACATTAAAGACAAAGAAAATAGATTTAAAGAGTTAAGCAGATACCTAGGAGGGGAAGCCGTAGAAATCATTAAACCCCTGAAGTATAAAGAGAGTAATAAACGCATTGAAAATATACCTGTAAATAAGTGGATAACTAGTGAGAAGCAAAAAAAGACTAAGTATGATAAGAGAAAAGTCTTGAAAAATGGGTTTACTGAACCATTAAAACTGTAAAAATACGCAATATAAAACCCCTTTTTTTTGACCTTTAAGCGTAAAAAGGCTATTTTTTATATGTGAACCGACAAGAATATAACTTCTTAGACTTAGATTTTACAATTGAAAAACTTTTAGAAATTTTAAGAGATTATCATAATGATATTTTAATTTTACCCGATGAAAAGATAGCAAGATTTATTGATTTTTATGATTATGTAAAAAACATCCCTTATAAAGATTACACACGAAATCTTGAAGTAATCCAAAGACCAAAATATACAATTCAAAATAATGCTGGCGACTGCGATAATAAAGCCTTGTTAATTGCAAGCTGGTTTATGATATTTGAGCCGGATATTAAACAATATTTTAAAATAACTGGTAGAAAACAATTTGAACATATTTACAATGTAATAGAAATGGATGGACTATTGATTCCGATTGATTCAACCTATAATTATTGCAAATTGTTTGGTGAATTTGATTACAAAAAAGAATTAATGGTAGATATATGATAAAAAAATTGACCTTTAAGCTATTAGTTAATAAAATGAAGAATAAAATAACTGACGAGCATAAACAAAGAGCGTTAGACTTTATGCAGAATCATGAAAACTTAGTCAAGATAGGTGTTTCAGTAGATAAAGCCTATAAAGAGTATAAAAAAATTAAAAATGACAAATAAACTTAAAGATTTTCACTATCCTGATAACACAAAATCACCGATTGAACGAATTGACGCATTATTAAAAATGAGTTCAAGTATTAATGTTAATTCATTAGAGGGTAAAACTAGAGATAAATTTCATGAAATCATAAAATATATTAAATTAAGTAAAATTAATCTTGAGCATAGGGATGTAAAAAAGTCGATTGAATCATTAAATAAATTAAAAAAATGTATTAAGTCAATAAAAAAAGATGAATCGCCTATTATTACAGATAATGAAAACAATGAAATAGGTTTTGGACATACTAGAAAAGTTGCCCTTGAAACTATCGATGAAATTATCAAACAAATAGAAAGTCAATCCCTGGGTTCCACCTATCCAACGGCTAAAACTGGTTTAATATTAGGTGGTTATGCAATGGTTATATTGATCATTATAGGTTATGGCTTTCACGTATTGATTAAAAAGGTAAAAAAATGAATAATAAAAGAAAATTAACGCCCGCTTTGAGAAAAAGAGTTCATCAGAGTATAAGAGAAACTAGAGCAATAATAAGTAAAGAAATGAAATATTCTAAAGGTCTTAGAAATAAAAAATATTTAAGAACACACTTTAAAGTATTAAATGATCTTAAAAAAATGTTAAAAACTGGCTATATTGAACTTGATTAAAAAGGTAAAAAAATGAATAATAAAACAGTAGTATTAACAGGTAGACAACCTTTAAATGGTTTTCTTGACGATGTTATTAAATCCGGTCAGCAAGTTTTAGAAAGACAAACTCAAACTGTGCAAACTGGTTTAGAAAGCACATTAAAAACTGAATTAGATACTTCGATTAAATCAATTGTAACTCCTGCAAATGTAGGTAAAGTTCTATTATATTCCTTTATAGCATTACTTGTTATTTCTTTAATGAGCGAAGTAACAAAAAAAATAGCAAAAAAAATAATAAAATAACAAAAAAATTTTGACCTTTGAAAAGAAACTACATACACTAACCACATGTTTGAAGTAAATAACAACGATGATGCCCTGGGCTTTTCATTTGACTCAGCAATAAACACAATGACAAGCGGTCTTGAAGCAGTGGTGCAAGATACAGCAACAAGCTTAACTAGTGAAGCAGCTGCTTCTATTCAAGTGCCAATAGACAGCATCCTTGAAGAAATGGGTGTAACACCAACTGAAGAAATAGAAGTTGTACCAATTGAAAAAGAAACTACGGAAAAAGTTGTTATTGAAACTAGAGAAGCTCAAAGCAATCCTATTGATTCGGCTAAAAAAGCAGGAGCAATGGCTTTATTAAGTAAATATAAACTTCATTTAGCAGGTGCTTTTGTAGGTATAATTATTTTAACTTATTTAATGAAAGGTAAAAAGAAAAAATGAGTTTTACAGCAATTGACAACCACGTTTTAACTAAAAAAGTTTTAAACGACTCTGATATAAGTTCAAACTATAGAAATAAGCCTGACGGATACAGAGAAAGTTTTTTAGAACGTGTTAACTTTGCAATTGAAAAAGCAATTGAAGAAGCATTAATTGATCTAAAGGATGATGAACATAACCTGGCAAGCGGTTTAAATGCAATCAGATTAAAAGCTGTAGATGACTTAGATTATCATGTTAGACCTACTAATTACTTCAGGGATGATGTAATGAAGCATGGCGAATTTACCGACGCAGAAGAAAAAGCAGTGCAATCATTAATAAACGTCTTTGCCCTTGAAGGTTTTTATCCGCATAAAGTAGAAGTTGACGGAGTTTACGGTGAAATAATCCCTAAAAAAAGTGAAGTTTCTATAAGTTATCAGAATTTTATTACTAAGTCTTCATTATCAAAATATTTAATTATAGGTGGTGTTCTTTATGCTACTTATTATTATGCTAAAAAACAAAAATTAATTTAAAGGAATTGAAATCATGGCAACACGAAAAAAACGAAAAACAACGGCTAAAAAAAGAAAGCCAGTAGCAAAAAAACGAGCTACAAAAAGAAAGGCTCCTGTTAAAAGAGCAACCGCAAAGCGTAAAACTGTAAAAAGAAAAACTACAAAAAGACGTGTAAGCAAAAAACCAGTAGCATTAAACAAAACAGTTAAAAATGTTGCAGCAGGTTTAATCGGTGGAGCCGGAGCTTATGCAGTAGCTAAGACTGCAGACAAAGTAATTAAAACTAAAACTAGCCTTGTAAACATTTACATGGCGGTAATCGTAGCTTTACTTTACAAATTCGGAACTAAAATAGATAAAAGTCAAACTGCTTTAAGCGGTGCTGCTCTTCTTTTATTAGTTATGATTGTAAACAAAGCAACTAGCACAAGCGGTCAAGCTGACGGATATTTTCAATTAAAAGGAATCCCAGGCGCGACGGCTAGTAAAGTAATTGGTTTAGGAAATGCGCCAAGTATAGGCTTAAAAGGCTTTACTAAAAGTTCTCCTTTATCCGGCTTTACTCGAAACAATTCATTATCAGGCTTTGCTAAAGCTGCTCCCCTTTCAGGTTTTGAACAACCATCTTTATCGGGTAGCAACTCAAGTCTAAATATGGGAATGTAAGGGATACTTATCACCTCCCTTACCTATTCAGTAAGATAAAAACCAAAAACAATAAAAGGAAAATTAAAAATGGAATCAGAATTTACACGACTATTACGACAAAACAACGTAATCTCAAAAACAATGAAAGGCTTTGTAGGCTGGCAGTATTACTCAGACCAAGTAATCGAAGCGGCTAAGCAGCAAACCTTAGTATTTTACCAAAAAACTGCTGGTGAAATCACAAATATGCAGCAGTCAGGAAACTTTTCTGAAGGAAACGATCATTTAATTGTATCTTTTCAGCCAGAAATTTACAATCCAGACGGTACTAAGTTTAACTGGTGGGAAGATGATCAGCTTGGTTTAAGAGCTTTCGTTAATACTGCCGTAGTAAAGCTTTTCATTGAAGACAAGCCTTACTTCGAAACTCCGCTTTCAGACATGTTAAAATTGCCTGAAGTAGCGAAGTCTGTTGACGGTGTGTCTATTGCTTTACCTCAAGCAAACGCACAATGGAAACTAGGTACTCCTGAAACTTTACCAGCGAAAAACAACTTTAGAGTTGAAGTCACTGGCACTTCAGGAGCATTAGGCCCGAATTTCGGTTTTGCAGCAACCACTAAGCTGAGATTAAAAATGAACACTATACGTAGAAGAAACGTACAGAGTTAATTTTTTAAAAAATGGTCATAGGGTTAATTCTCTATGACCTTTTACTCAATTACTTTTTTATAAAGAAGTGATTGATTAAAAGAAATCATTAAGATAAAAGGTAAAAATAAATATGATAACACCAGAACAAGCAAAGGCTATTAAATACCAAATTAAAAGTGAATTAATTAAAAAATACATGATGAATGCTAAGTTGCCATTTTTTAGCACTGGCAGAGTTCAAATTGATATTGCAGCAGGTGAAGAAGAGGTAATTAACTTTACTTTACCATCGGACACAGAATTTATATTAGAAGAACTTCAAGTGCAAGCTGACAATGAAAACGGTGACTCTGTTCATTTAGGCTTTAAACTTCAGAGTTCAGACGATGAAGTATACACCGGCGAGTCTTACGTTGGTATGAATTACTTTTCAAATGCAGGAAGCGGTCACGCTGAGCATGAAAAGCATTTAAACATCCCTTTAAGAAAAGCTACAACCTTGACTTTAAAAATTAAAAACTTTGCTGCTAATGATGCTGAAAATTTGATTATATCTGCTTATGGTAGAAAAAATAGAACAGGTGTTTCTTTCTTTACAGACATTGACGTAGTAGGTTAAAACACTATCTATGACTAAAATCATTGATAAAAATCCTGTAAACTTACCTAAATATATTTTAGATAAGGAGTTTAACAAGGTTGAAAATAAAGTATTTTCTATCGTATCCACTTATGATTCGACAAATGCTGTAAAAGTTTTCAATCATGCCAGGTCTTTACATAAAACAGAACAAAGAAATCAATATTTAGTCATAGTTAATAATATAAATGTAAAACTTATAGATCAAAGTGTAGTAGCAATACCCGACTTTGATAAATTAGCTCAAAAATTAATAAACGATTCAACCGCTTTTTTATCTATTGTTAGAAAGCCTTCATTAAATTCATTTAATAATATTGTTAATAATACTTTAAGTATTGATAATTTCACTCAAAATGATATTACAGAAACCATAGTTTCAGAATTTTTATTAAAACAACAAAGCAAAATTCAAAATGCTCATTCGCATATTTACAGCTTAAAGAAAACATATACTGAAGGTGCAGGCGGTATTACTTACGAAGGTATTTTTCCAAACTTTCAACATTATACTGATTTTGAAAGTAGAAGTGACATTATACCTTCGCAGGAGTCGCAACCTGTTATGAATATGCCTATAGTGTTTAACGGTCTTGAAGGTCATATTTATCCTAACTTTACTAATTTATTAAACACTTCACTTGAAGAAATTATTAATGATAATGGTGTTGGTAAGTTTCCTAGTACGTACAAACCTTTAGAATTACCAGTGACCGCATTAGATGGTACTTTTTTAGATGGCATTAAAGTAAAATTAATGGTTTCAATCGGTGCCGAGGTCTACGAAAGGACAAATAAATAATGCCTAGTAGATCATTAGCCGTCATTAAAAAGAACTTAGAAGAAAGCGGTCTATTAACTACATATATTTATAGACCTTCAGCTCCAAAAAATGGCTTTACTATTTATAACGACCTAGATAAATTATTTGAAATTCACGCTAAAAATGACGGTGAGAAAAGAATTATTTTTGACCCGATTGGCTTAACTGATAATATAATAGAGATAGATAAAGATTATTTAGGTCTAGACATGACGAATACCACTTGGTCGTTATCAAACACTTATTATCCTGTGGATTTAAATCTGGGCAATCAGCAAATACCTAGAATTAAGTTTAATAAAGAACTAACTTTTTCGGTTCCGCCTACTTTTAAAAATACAACAGGTACGGCTAGTTTATCAATAGAAGTAAATAATCAAATCAATCCGGTTATTGAGAATGTAAATTCTGATTTGCTCTCCTTACTTGACATTAATGATTTAGATGTAAGAAATAATGGCTCGCAGTCATTCTATAAAAGCACTGTTAACAACGGACAAGTTCTTTTATTATTAAATAACTTTAAAACATTAACAAGCACAACTGAAGTCTTTGAAATAAGTAATACCTTAGTAGGTATCATGAGAGTAAATAATTTTTGTAATATTGTTTTTGATACTATAAAAGGTAATTCTAATATAACCTTAGAAAGAATTGACCTAGCAAGCGATATTAATTCAACTCAAAGCAACTTTACAGGTTCTCTCATCCCTGACTTAAAGTCTAAATTAAGTCGTGGTGATAATGATGTACCGTTTTTAACATAAGGATAAAATAAAATGCCAAGTCAAAAAATAACTACAATAGAAAAATGGTTAATAAAGCTAGGATGGTCTAAAAGTGGCGGATCAGGCAATCCTGGAAAGCTTTTTTTAATGGCTATTGACCCCGATAAAACGGGGGTAGATGTTCAAAATCAAATTACCGACGTATATGAGTCGCCAATGACATTTTTTCCTTTTGGCAATGTAGGTGTAACAATGAACGCTGGTCGATTCACTATAAGCAATGCTGAAGACTATGGTATTTATTCTATAACTTTATCAACAGTTTCAAGGGTAGATAATGGCGGTAAAAATCCATTTTTTATGAACTTTAAAATAACAAATGGCGGAGTTCAACTTTTTTATTTTTATAATAACGGACATGCAAGTAACTTCTTTACTTATTCACCATCTAGTATAACTGCTGCGCTAGATGGATCAGAGTTCTTTTTGGAGGTAGAAATATCAAATCAAAACTTAAACTTCTAGAATATCCTATTAAAATTCCCACCATTTTTAAAATACAATAATACATCTTATTCACAACTTATTTATTACCATTAACACTAACATATAAATTGATAAAATTATCCATTTTGACAAAAAACAAAAAATTAACTTTTTACCTAAATAACCAACTTTAAAAAAAAACTAACTTAAGCAAGAGCACTAAAATGGAAAAAGAAATTGGGAATGAATTGTAACCCCTTGGGCATTTAAAGCTGCAATTCCGGTCGGCGCAACAATTACAAAACTTTTGTGTGTTTTTTGAGCTAGGTCTCTTAAGAAAGTTGTTTTTCCTGTACCGGCTTTACCTGTTAAAAAAATATGGCTCGAAGTGCTGTTTACAAACCTTGCAGTTAGGTCAATTAAGTCTATTTCTTTGATGGCCTTTTTCATTATTCGAAAGTATAGAAAAGCACATCAGATTTGGTTATTGTTCATATAAAATTGAATCTATTTATAGAAAGTGATGTTTTTAATTGAACCTTTTCCTCC